>JBBPOD010000688.1:0-15122 GCA_038091255.1 Tylopilus intermedius | reverse complement strand
TGATCACCGTAACCTACGCATATACGCCGCACCTATCCCAAGCCTTTCGAATATGGAAGTCGAGAGATTGTGATGGTGGTTACAGATAAGCTGGCAAGTACTCTGATCCTGCCAGTGAGAACTGGGCCTCGGTCCACTTGCATTCGAGTCCTCGCCATCTTTTAACTTGAACACAACGTCAGTTATTTTCAAGAACCGGGCTGTCGCCCAACCGAGCGTGTTTTTTAAATTTTTCCCAACGCTGCTTGAGACCCAATGCGCCAGGACTCCCCTGTCGGTCATTGTCTCGGATCTTGACCGTCGAGCAGCAGCCCCATGTCGTCTATTATCGAGAGAAGCACAACTTGAACCACCTTCGTAAACACCCCTTTCTAGGTCAGAAGCCATCAAGCCGCGGCGGAGATGGCCGTATTGGTCATTATCTGTTCGCCGGGGTTTGTCCTCGAGATCCGTCCTCGGGCTTGAAGCCCCGGTGCCTCGGGAACCGAAGCCCTCTTGGGTAATTTCAAGTTGGTCACCAGACTAGTACCCGAATCACTATTCGCCTGCCCGCAGTGTCTTCCCCTGCAACCCTTTGAGAGCATGGAACATTCATCTGGGGGAGCCTGGACTTCAGCCTGCAAGGGCTCCTGGGTGGTCGGAGACACTTGAAGATGGCTCTGACTGCACGCGTGAGCACATCTGCTGATAGAATCCAACGGCGAAGCAAATTAGGTATAGCGCAACATGTGCTGTCTCAAATAATTCGGGAGCAAATGGAACTGACAGGAATACCGGAGCCCTCCATGCCAAATTTAGGATTCAAAGACTCGTCAAAGTTACCAAGAGTCTGATATTAATCTACCACTAGTAATAGTACTCTTAATCTATCGGTATATAGGCTACAGAAAAGGCTACAAAATGTGATACAGCAAGTGTCCATTACTGAATATGCGTTAGAATAAATTATTTGTTCCAAGAAGACAACAGACTATGCTATAAGCGTAGTCCTTCGTCAGGATGACGTGCGACGTTACGGAGTCGCTAAACAGAAACGTGAGAGTCAGATGCGCAAAGCGAGCGTAGTAAGCAGGGCGCCTCCCAAGCAAGCAGTCGCAAATATGCTGACTGCCATCGGTTGCGAGGCCCAGGCGTAGCTCAGGATGCCTATGGCATTGAGTACGAAGCCTGCCGCAGCAAGGAAGACACAGAGCGCATGCGTCCGACTCAAGAGGCGATGGGACGGCGTATTGAACTTGAACATCCCTTTTCCAAAGATGGGAGGCACCAGCATGCAGAAGACCCTCCACCCTCGCGTGGGTTCTGATGCTACTGTGCCGGATTTCGTAGACTGTGGCATGGTTGATTGTGTTTCTTGTGACCCTCGAGTGATGGCGCCTTTCTCGATGTCTCTGGTCACGTTTCCGAGGATCGGAGCACCGAGAGGCGAGTTTGTCACCGGAATCCCCTCCACAATCATCTCCTCGCGCGTCGCCACCTTTAGCTTATAGCTGATCAAGAGGAATGCACCCAGAAATGAGAGAACAGCTACAGGCGAGACGTGTAAGTGAGGTTGCGCTGAATTAAGTACATAGCACTCACAAGCATAAACGTGCACAATCAACGCCCCGAGGAGACTAGCGGTCGCTGCCTGCATGACGCTCCTTCTCCATTCTACCGTTGGCGCCGAACTTGGTGCCGAATTTACCAGCATCGCCGCTTCTGTTGTCGCGAAGAAAGTAGTCTGTAAGAGTGTCAATTAGACTGCATGTAACAACGCAGTGCGAAACACTCACTATGACGCTAATCAGCTGTAGTCGTTCCTGCCAGGAGTTGACAAGGTTCCTCATAGCCTGTTTCCGTGCGTTTTCATCATCAATTTGTTCCTCCCCAGCGCCCAGACCGAACATCAAAAGAGATAGTCGTCTAGCATGATTTGATAGTGCTATTTTTTCAGTTTGGCTGTCCAGGTTGTTCGCATCATGAGGTCGTCCTAAAAATCGAGTTGGGGTGGGTTCCATAGGAACTCGCTCGGCAGAGGTCATTATTCTGTGTGGTGCTGGAGACGATCAGTGAGCAGGGGATACATGAACTTAATTCTATACGCACTAGGGGACAAGGGCGTGTGTGCAGTACTCATGTCAGTGTAGAAGAGGTGTTGAATATGCGATGGTGCATGTTTTCGCACCCGGTGTATATACGCTGGAGAAAACCTGTTCGGTAACTTGGGGAAAAGCATGCAGTGTCAGCTATTGGGTCAACCTTGTCACAGTCCCTTTCGGGGATCACGGACGAATGAGCGAATCGCGTGTGGACACAAATAACGATCATCTCGATGGAGATTGGCTGGGTACGGAGCCAAGAAAACTAAAACCGTTGACATGGCCCGATCACTGATCTATGAACGTTTGCAGTGGCTCCCGGTATCTTCTTAAATAGCGATGCGGCGGGATTCAGCCTCAAACCAAGCTTCCTTTACAAAAGTAATGGCCGTGCAAGTTTTGAGCCACTAGTTGAAGTACCCTACACAAGCAATGGGTCAATGAATACTCCCATTTACGCACCTGTTTGCGACGGATACTTCACAAACGTTAGCAGTTGGCAGGCCGCGGATACGAACTAGTGAGGCGCGGCGAGGTTGAAAGCGCCGCCACATAGCTCTTGGCAGGTTCTGAATCTCAGTCAGCAGTGCACCCAAGAAAAGAGATGACAATGACTCAATCTGAGGTCCGACTTCATTTCAACAATTCGCACGAGCGCGGAATGGCTAGACTCGGGATTGGGTGACATCATCGTCGGTCGTCATCTTACAGCATGCAGCGCATGCTGTACGGCGCAGCGGCGCATCAGCTTCCTGAAACCCGAACTTTGCACAATTGATGTTCGTGGGTGAGCCACGCGCATCACTGCTTTCTGGCACCGTTGCCATGCGACTCCCAGCTCAGGAAGACGCAATTTCCAATCTAGGGCACCCCACGTTTGTACACCGTGACACTGGGTCCCGAGATCGAAACGGAGTTATCAGCGCAGTGGTTTGAACCAAGATGCTTTCTTCATGAGATCAAATCAGCGGGCCATTGAATCTTCATTTACTCGGCTGGAGTCAGCACGGCTGTCGAGTCAGTGGATACCAGCTGACGCACAAGGGCTATCCTGCCCAAGGATCTATCATGAAGGGAGCCTCAATCCGAAGGCTGAGAAAGCCCAGTGGTAACGGCAATAGATCAGCAGTTTCAGACGGTATTTGACATGATGCAGTGCGTTAGTGCGAAAATGCGGGGCATAAACAGGATTTTCTTAACTAGGGTCGGGAAAACCTTGAAACCTCGGCATTCGACGCAACGGAGGAAAACATTACGGCGTCAAAGTTATCTTTTTCTATGCCTGGTTTATACCAAGCCAATCGGTGGTTACCATACATCTAGAAAAGTGTAAACGTCCACTTTCACACCCACATACATATCCATGCAACTCACGTGGACCTTCTGCGACCGCCAGAAAACCACCAGACACGCCTCGACCCGTCGGAAAGGTTCCGCTCGACCCTTGAAGCAGTATTTTGTTTGGTCATGCTCGCATGTGTAAAATCTCGACTAGTTGCTCGTTCAAAGGGACCTTGGGGCGTAAAATCTGAGCCGGACGTGCGTCTTATTCGTCTTGTTGAGTTCCTCATCGCTGATGACCGACAAAGATGATGTTCTCGCCAACTGATATTGCCACCAAATGATTCACCAATGCAGGAAACATAATTCTGGAAGGGAAATAAGTACACACCACCAACGCTGGACAATGCACTACTGACAGCCGAAGAATGAGAGGTAAACGTTAGATTAGAGAGTACTGCAAGGTTCGTGGAATGAGAATACTGAGCTTTGAAGACATGCCACTGGCATTGAACTAACAGCTTGTCGAACCCATGGACGTGCATTATCACACGTTGAGTGATCAAGTGAAACGGGTCAGCGCAGTACCTGGTAGAATGAGTCAGTCAACATGACGTCCGAACAGCAGCCGCGTCCTACTCGTCTCTCAGCGCTGCTCGTACTGCGAAGCACTTCATTTCGGGTCCGCCAGTGCTCAATGTCTTCTGTACGTAATGTAAGCTATAATTAGGAACACTTTCCTTTTCCACCAAACTCCGCAGTATGATCTGGACAGCCGACGGTGTAGCAAATCCCACACAGCAGGGGCCACCACTCTCCCCAGCTCATCAATATGCCGCTGGCATGGTGTCGATCTTCGTCTCTTGGAGACTGAAAATCGATGACCTCGGATTCCGATGACTTGGAGTCACGTACAGAAAGTCACGTGATGCGTGTCAATGCAACGACGAACAGCCAGTTACAGCAGGTTACAGCCTGGCTTCGAGTCACTGGACCAGGCTCTGACAGCATGCACAGAAACATTTCCCCTCTGAGCAGCTCAAGAGGATTTCGGCATCAAAGATCAGTAAAAAGTAAACACATCCTTCAGCTATAACGACATATTTATTCAGCATAGCTGAGTAACGAGCTTACAGCATATCAGAATACAGATTGGTTGCCGAAGCCTTGCTCGATGTTGTTTTGCGATTGCCGAAGGGGAATCGAAAGCCTCAGAGAATGCAGCCCAAGCGTGTCGTCGCCATCCAATAGCATCGATGCGCTCATCATAGCCTGGTGTAAGGGTCAGACTGTCCGCCGCTTAACCGCTACACCAAAAGGCGATGATACTGAGTGATTACCACTCAGCATCCCAGACAGTACATATACTGATTATCCGGAATCAGGTAAGCCGGCATGCTTACACCTGGTCACTGCTGATTCAAGCACATATTTCTATGACTTTTTTGCTTTGATCTTGTCTCCATGCTCGCGATCGGCTTGCATCCCGTCGCGTGATTATACCCTAGTCTGGCGTCCGGCACGAATCAGCATAAATAAGCCTAAGCAGGGACCTCGATGAGCATACCTCGTTCGACCACCCTCCCCACCGGCTTCAAAAAAAAACCGGGACGACGAAACAGACCGACGACTGCTGCACCACCGAGACCAAGACTATCAACAAGGCCGTACTTTCCGTGCTTGTCCGGGATGCTGAACAAGTTTTGCGCCTGTTTTGCCACACCTTGCGCAGGGAAAGAGCGTACATCCACGTAACTGCACTAGAATGGAACTAGTTCAAAAACTGGTCATGCTGCAGCGGGAGCATACGTACTGGCAGTGCCAGTGGTAATAGAAAAAATGCATTCCTAGCCCTGTGGCACCGATTAGATCACGGCACTAGGATCGATGAAATGATTTCCACCATATTATGGTGTGGTCGCTATTGTCAGATAATGGCGAGAGGGGCCGAAATTGAAGTAGTTTGCCGAACAGCTCTGGGGGACGAGTAGGGAGTGGTCGCCGTTCGGATGCCATGATAACTGACGCACTCTACCTCCAAGTACACGCGCTGACCCGTTTGACTCGGTCACGCGATATAGGAACGTAAGATCTTTGCTCGGGCAGGCTTTAGACCAGGACAAGGACGAGACCAGTTTGGTGTGATCGAGCTGCACGATTGCTCTGCTCCGGCAGAGGTAGGTTTGACGACCCTTGTGCCACGTATTCGATACGTAACGTGAGTTATAATCGGGAGCACTGCCAGCGACTTTTCCAGCGTCATACCGATGTTGTGATGGGACAGTCGAAAGTACTCGGTGCAGCAAATCCTGGGACTACAGGTTAACCATCAACATGCCGGGTCAATCATTCAAGTTGTCGTTTTGGACACTCAGGCTGAGGTTCGAGCTGGTGAGTCGCCGGACATGAGATAGATGAGGGTCATAGTCTGAGAACCAGACTACGAGCCAACGTGCCTGCAGGTAGAGCCTGAATGATGTCAATCCGACACGACATCCGAACGGGAAAGCTACTCATTCTATATGAGAGCCATAATTAGGATCCCTGCTGTTGTTTGCCACCATCATACCGATGCGATGATAGTGTGCGGAAGGGACTCAGTGAGTGTGGAAAACCCGGCACACAATGGGACGCTACTAGTCCCTGGTCATCTATCAATACACCGGGATACGGCATTAGTCTTTGTTGTTTCGAGACTCTAGAGATCCATGACTCGGATTTCGATAAGTCGACGTAGAGCTATATGTACAATCAAGTGACTGTATTGTCACGAACAAGTTCATGGACACCGCAAGTGAAATGTCACATCTATCGTCAGGTTAACACAACAGACTGGTCATCAAGTGCAGATAAGAAGAATATGAAGGCGAAGACGTGAATAGAGACAACGTTGTTGCGACTGCTTCAGAGCGTGCCAAGGCACTACTGTCAGATCACTGCGAAGGAAGTGGCGTCTTACCAGTGTTGCATAGCCCCTTGGCTGCCTTATCCATACAAAATACAGGAAGTTAAGAAACACGGACACGGCGTGCGGTTTCGACAATGAGCGCTGAGCAACGTGCCTATCGCACCTTGTCCTTTCACTCTCACCATTACGCTGCTGGAGTGTTTCGATAGTCCATCGTCGACGATGACCAGTACGTGCTATGATACAAAGTATACATTGACCTGATCCGGAATGCTGCCCAGTTGAGATTGCTGTCGGTGACCGAGCGGATGCAGTGACTTTCTCAACTTGTGGCAATTTTGTCCTGAGCGGTGGGCCCAGTGGGATTCTGTCCTGGCAAGTGGTAGACGGTCAACCAACAGCCGCGACGAAAACGAAGGGTGCTGTGTACTGTCTCACCGCATCCAAAGACGGCAGGTTCTTTGCAGCAGGAACAAGCCTCGGCGCCGTAGTTGTCTTGAATGCGCACACACACAAGAAAATCAGGGAGCACTGCGGCAAGGATACTCTAAGTGTCAACGCTGTCGATTTCTCCCCTGATTCGACACGCCTCGTGTCGGCGTCGGACAACAGAACAGCGAGCATCTGGGACATGGGAACACACAAACAGATACAAACACTCGACCACCCCAAAGCCGTCTACGCTGCCAAATACTCACCTCATGGTGACCGCCTTGCCACAGGTACCGAAGAGTCCGTTCGACTCTATGACAGCAACGATGGCTGCTTGCTTGCGAATATCCAAGTGACCCTCATCCCGTTCTACAACACCGGCCTCCTCTGGAGGCACTGCAGCAAACGCCTCGTTGTCGTGTCCGACCGAAAAATCAGGCAAATCGACGCTTACACGGGCTCGTTCATCTCCGAATGGTCTGTCCCCAGTACCAGCGACGTTTCCTGCATTGCTTTAGCAAATCACGATGCATCCATTGTGTTCTCCACAGACCGTAGCATCTCGTTGTGGAACCTGTCGACACATGCCCAACTCGGTCTCATCCAACGCACTCAGGACATATCAACAATCGCAGTCTCACCGGACAACCGCATCTTCGTAACTGGTACCCATGAAGGGAAGATCGTCATTGAAAGCTTGTCCAAGTTGACTGTAAATACTGAAGTACTGTATTCCCTTTTTACTTCCAGGTCGCGCTGACATATATTATTGTTAGGAGTCCTCTCTCACCGCAACTAACTACGACGAGAATGCTCTCTACTCCACCCCCAAAGGACCGCACAATCGCCGTTCTGTACCCAGGAAGGAAGGATCTGGTATGGTGGAAATTGAGTTAGACGGTGAAATCAATGCCCTCGAGGTGCCCTACCTGTTTCCAGTTGCCGCAGGTTCTTATGATTGTATAGGTCGAGTTGCCGACGACCACGCCAGCCCCCATGTTCGACCTTGATGAAGTTCGTTACCGTTACATTCTCTTTCCGTTTCTGCATTGACATTCCTGGCAGCCTCCATCCCCTGCATCCTCAATTTTTGCACCTGAAGATGACATGCCACAATCATCGAATACCCGGCGAACGACCCCTCCTGGAGCAGAGGTTCCTCCAGAACTTGTCAATAGTTCCGAATCATCTCGGCATCCGGTGGGATTTAAAAAGTGGCTCCAGAAGAGGACAGACAGAAGCAATGATGCCTCGACGTCGGAGAAGCCCAATATGCCCCCCAGAAACCCGCCCCGCTTCAGCCCTCCTAATATGCATTCTCCACCCAATTCACCACCAAGAATGAATAAGGGACTCTCGGTGATGTCTCCGGCTAAGCGGCTGGTGAGTTTTTTTAATAAAAATTGGATGTGAGTCTAACATCATTGTAGCGAAAGGTCGTGGGGCCTACCGCGAACCCAGAGGTTCGCCGACTTTCTAGGGATACCTCCGATAGCAGACATGATGGCAGTGATGCTAGAGACTACGCGGAAGCAAGCGCGGTGTGTATTTTCGGCAATGGCAGACTTGATTGTGACAGCTCATTTCTTGATAGGTACACCCCATGGATAATGGACCTCAATCACCAAATAGGATTGTACGCATCGTGGTGCGTTTCACCCTCCCTTTCCCGGGATTTTGGGTTGATGGTCGACCAGCGTCATATTCGATCGGGAAGAATAACTATTTCATTCACGCTGCCTGAGTGGATGCTGTGCTATAGCCCACGCGCCGTGGATGCCATGGATGATTAATTTCAACATGCTGGCATGATGTCTCAACGTCCACCCACCCCAGTGGTTGATCCCACTACGATTGCATTCAAGTCCGTCTCCGCTTAGTCGCATCTCAGAGGGACTTGCTTATTGTTATTGAGACTATTTATTATGTCTTAGTTCATCACCGATGCACCATACCCAATTGCCTCATGTTTGCTGAGTCGGACGAATCAATGATTTGCTTATTGTAGCCCATTGCAATGCTGCGACCCTTTGAAAACCAGCACCCGCCACTTAGACGGACATCGACTTATGAAAACCGTGTGCGTAGTCTTGAGTCGTCCCTCTTGGATGCTCGCTGGACAAAGATTCTATGGTCACGAAATTTTAATTAGACATTAAGTTTACTCGAATTTGGTGGAGCTGGTAAGTTCAGCGTGTCCGATGGCGACGGTGGCTCTGGATGGAGCCTGAGCGGGCGGTGCTCGTAGGCTCATGCCAAGAGGCGCAAGGATGCGGACGAAAGTTGGCCCGACGCACTGGGAGGGAGGGTTGGGCACCGAGCATGTCAGTGATGTCACCGAGCCCGATGGATAAGCAGCCTCGTTGGACTCGTCGGAACTGCAAGAGGTCGAATTTGACTCCCCAATTGGCCAAGTACCACTGGAAGAGCGGCGGCAGCGGCGATCAATGGCCACTCTCATTGACACAGTACATACATATAATGTGGGGATTGACTTGAACCATCCACTGTCACCTGCCGGTCGTCCTTACACTACTGCACAGACAAAAGTTACAGTACATCGAGTGTCTGTATATTGAGCAATATATCGTTTAGCGAGACGCTCTCCTGGAATTGTACCTTGATCAGGCTATCAGCAGCGACACGCCTGTAAGCTGCACCCGGACCCAGTGCGACCAATAGTGCACCAAATGGCTGTCTGAGGCGCGCACAGAGCCGTCGAGCTTGTATGTCTCTGTTTGACGGTGCCCTACGAATGGGAGCAGGGGGTCGATGAGTCCACGAAGAGGCGCCAGATTCTTCGTCAGGGATCTCTTCGGTAGTACTTGAGCCCGGCGTAGGAGGTGGCGTGAAATCACTCTGGGCAAGTGCACTGCTCTCTTCGCCCATGAGAGAACGCAACCAAGGGTGAATGAGATACGCAGAAGTGAGCCCAGAAAGATCTTGTTTCGTCTTGATTTTTACCAACCCGAAGGCCATCGTGTGACACTCATAGTAGACACGACGCGGACAACCGCCGGCGGTGCGTGTTTGACAAGACTGAAGGGGAAAATGGAAAGCGATGCATGGAAGTTTCATCCGTTTAGCTGCAAGCCAAGGTGGAGACAGCCTCCTAAGGCTGCCGTCCAGGCGCAGGGCCGTCTGGAGGTCGAATGAAGGAGCGGCCATGGCCCTCTCCATCTGGGTGTCCGAGATGGGTGATGGGAGGTGCGAGGTTGCTGGTTGACTGAACACAGATATTTGCGCAGGGAAGCAACTGTTGAATTGGCCAGAATTTCCAGTCCATGCGAGGACACTCAGATCTCCGGATACGGTGAGAACATTTGACAATAAGCGTCCAAGGGCAGCCTCCCCTTCACCATATGCAACCGACAGAGATGTGACCTCGAAAATTCCCATTAATGAGTACGCTGCGTCTTCCACCCGTGTTGTCTGTCGAGTCGAAGCCAGACATAACTTTTCCCGAATGCTCGTTAAGCCCGGACAAAGGGCGATCAACAGCTGCGAAGACACCCCGGTGGCCTGCTCCATCTCCGCGATCACTTCTTGCGACTCTTTATGGTTCTCCAGCTCCAGCTCCAGGTAAGGTGTCCAATTCTCGGTGTAGAAGTGGACCGTCTTGGCAGCAATGTATTCTTGAAGTGTCCAGCCACGCTTATTCCATTCGCTGCGTGCGAGAGCGCCGGACAACGATGAAGAGAAAACACCACGGAGGAATATGATCACCAGCTCTGCATCACGATACCATTTGAACATGGAAACCAGTGACTCCTGGTGTATGCTGAGATTCCGCATATCAATGCAACACGTATCACTCCATGCCCACTTGAATCCTGCAGCCTGGGAGGTCTTGCAAAACATTTGAAGCTTATGGCAAGTCGGGATATGACGGTCCAGGCCATGCACCGTTGCGTCTACCACCAGCTGGAGCGATGGTTCATGATCTTCCCATTTGTGCGACAACATCACATAGCGGAAATACTGTTGTATTTCACGCTTAATGTGAGCTCGGTCGATGCGTGTCGTCATTGATGATACAAGTTCATTGAATACTGGCAGCGATTTAAAAGTAGCTTTCCGCTCCTCGCGATCGCAGAGGCGGCCGGTGGTCGTGTCAATGAGTACGTGTGGTGAACGCAGTAGAGTCTGCCGAACAATGTCAGATATCCTTGTTCGTATTTTCGAAGGGGATTTGTAATTGACAATACATCCTATCAGACGTTGTGAATAAGACACCCAGATCACACCAAGTATGGACGCTACTGACGACGAATGTCCAAATGACGTGACTGCTCTATCTTCGAGAACATTGCCTCGAATGCACAGACAGCATTGGTATAGTCCCCTGCCCCATGTAAGGCCGCATGCTTCACCTCGTAACCCCAAGGTGATGAGGGGTCAATGATTATCACCTGACAATGCATCAAGAAGCTGTACTGCATGGGGGAAGAGCTATCATCATACCTGGTTTGCATCGTCTAGAGCCTGTTGCCAGGAACCAGCTGCCAAAAACGCTTTGCCTCGCTTCAAGTAAATGTCTTGTGGAAAATGAGGGTAGAGTGACAATGCCGTTGTATAGTAGGCGATGGCTGCATCATGCTGCTGTTTATGTAATGCTATGTTTCCGAGATTCACAAGCACCTCCAACGAATGCTTGAAGTCTGATGAAATTACATGAGCAGATCACTACAAGAGTCCTAGAAGACCATCTCACTTTGAGCCCATTCAAGCGTAGTACGCAACTTTGTTCCACCTTGGCTAACAGCTACCATACAATTCGCGATATAAGCAATGATGGATGGGTGAGTTTCGATGGACTTGATGTACATCTGTGTCAGGGCCAGTTCGTATATCAGTGGCAGGCTGCACGAACCTTTTCGGCATCGGAAATTGCTGCATTCCAATTTTTCAAATGAGCCCGCACAAGAGCTCGAGTAGCAAATAGATGATGGCTGGCGCTCTCCGAAGCGGTAATTACTGAAGTCAACGATGCCTCCACATCTGTGAACTGACCCTGCTTCCATAATTTTAGGACAGCAGCATCAATGTAGGGCTCTAAACGAGACAATCAGATTGTGCTCTATCGGGAAGGAGGCAAAGCAGGTCAGATGAATAATCTGGCACCCAATGAAACACGGTACTTACAATGATAGGCTTTCAAGCTGGACTTTACCGAGTTCTTCCTGGAAGCACGTGGCAAATAAATATTATCAGTGAACACACATGGCAAATTTGACAAGATCATACCAGGATCGAGTCAGTTGAGTTGTTGGCGTTGCCCAAGGTCGAAAGTTGATCATTCTTTTGCCCTTGCTGGCAAATGATGGCCTGACATGGTGCCGTGGTGTCGATGTGAGGTTATTTGAATGAACCACAAGTGACATTGCGTGATACGTACAATAGTGCAGGATAGACTGTTGATGGTAATTTTCCCGTCCACTTCAATTGACAGAAACCGGTCGTCCGAAGGCAGTGCGATGGGACGTATGTTTTGAGCGTGTTGAAACAGGCCAAGCCGAGCGTGTGTGGCCACGTCCCAAAACGACACTCCATGTTGCGTTAAGCACGCAATATAGCCCCCATGGTTTGGCAAGACAATGCAAGAGTTGACATCCGTATCTGGAACGGGCCATTCCAATATTCGTGACCCTGTAGATGAGGCATCTATTTGCGCGATCTTTCCGTCGGACACGACGAAAAGTTGGCTATTGAACCAATGCAAGCCTCTATTGTAGACCGGGGATACTTTCACTTTGACGACCCGGAGTAGGCGGCCATTACTGCTGTCCCATATTTTCGCGGATCCGCCCCGAGTGGCCGTTGCGATGTAATTCTCCAGTGGTGAGTACTTGGCGGCGTGAACACGGGAGTTCTCGTGGTGGAGTGTTTGTACTTGTTGCCAGGTGGCTGTGTCCCAAATAGAGACGGTCCCGTTGTTCGATGCTGCGGCGAGTCTGGTTGAGTTGGGAGAGAAATCGACAGCATTGACAGTGCAAGAATCCTTCCATTGGTGCTTCCAGACTTCCTCGAATGTCCCCGCGGCCGCGTTCCAGACACATATTTCGCCTAACTCTGTTCCTGCCGACACCCACCTCCCATCTTTGGACACGGCGAGACAGCGGACGGCGCCCTTCGTGCTCATCGCTGCCGTCGGCTGGCTGTCTGCCACCCGCCACACTTTAATCCCCGCGAGACCACCGCTCAGGATGTAGTCGCCGTTCGCTGAGAAACTTGTCACATATACTTCGCCATCGACATCGATTCTGATTGGTTCGTGACAGTCTAGTCCAACGATTAGCGGAAATGCGTACTCAAATTTGTCAGCACGCACCTGTCATCGTTGCAAATGCAGTCCTGGTGTTAGCAGTACCGTGCTTAAACAGGATAAGGGTGGGAGTCAATGGGCAAGGCGTGGGCGCTCGTGAGCTTGAGAGACACGTTGCCATCGCTTGATATGGGCTACGGTTTACTATATGACGCCTCGTTGCCTGGCGCTTTTTGGCGCTCGTGCAATGAAGGAATTGTTCCCAAGGCAGATCTCACCACAAGCCATTAAGTGACCGGAGAGACGTCGGATATACAACGACATGCTGCTACATCTCGCCTGGGGAGAAAACGTCAAATTCGGTATGCAGGCTACAACGTCATTGAAACAACCGAAGGCGCTCGAAATATTTGGGAAGACGAACCCGACACAGTTAACACTTGGACACGTGATAGAACGACCTTATACCGAGACGGTGGCCCAAAGTTTTCGCCAAGTGTTCAAGCTTCCTCCAACTCTGGTGTCTCGGAACCCAGGAGAAACATAGGCCCAAAACGGTCCGGAAAGTGGTTAATAAGCCCCCCTGCAACCATGCGCTCGAACCCGAGCGCCAGAGCATATTCCACGAGGGAGGTCTTGACAGCGTTGGCTGCGTGTACCAGGGCAGTGCTCCCAGTGGGGCAGTTGACATTCGTGATAGGGATGCCGGTCATGCCGAGGTTATAAAGGACACCCTGCATGGCGATGCAGCACGTGCGCGTGAGTGACGACACTGAAAAGACGGCTGATCGAAGTACCTGCCTGGCCACTCGTGGCTAGACTTGCTGTAGCAATACCCAACAGACGCGGCCTCGACGGTGTCATATGTTATACGTACTGCAAAGAAGTTATTCAAGGTGCTACCGCAGGCAGATACGGCACGCTTTGCCTGCATCGAGTACAGCCTTTATGCTAGCCCCCGAGCCCACCTGCAAATGACATATGCATATCGACTCTGGAGCGAGAAGAAAAGGAGCGTTAGACGCACCTCTTCCGTCGTTCTCTCGCCCCTGGGCTACGAAGTTGATGGCGATGAACCCCTCCAGTCACAAAAAGGTGCGTGGAAAGTCCCTGGCAGAATGTCGTGGTTCCACAGCCAACGATGAACGTCTGTTTGAATCTGGAGGAGGGGATGGTTAATAGTGAAAGAAGTTCGATTGATGAGCCAGCACGGTGATATTTATTAACGGGCTATGCATACCATCCTTTCGGGATAGGCATCTCTAGAATAGCCGGAGGAAGTGCAAACGCCCTCCTGGGCTTGCCCCTTTCGAAGCGATCGACTATAAGTGTGCCTTGGCTTTGCAGCGATAGGTACTAGAACCCCGGGGGCCGCCTATCTTCGACCAAGGCGATACACTGTACCATCGTTCTCTCGGATGCAACGAGTTGGGCCACTGTTGGGGCAACCCTCGGCTACATATACCTGACGTGTCAAAGTTAGCTGTGCCTTGCTCAGGTTCTCGGCCAGGGCAGAATTCACTGACCACCGGAAACTGCCTGGTCCAATGGTTCTGGTGACCACTTCAGATGAGTATGCGAGACTCCGCGCGTCGATCAAGTCGAGGCTCAGCATTCGCGATTGATACATTCTCGAGCTCCATCGATCCTTGAATTATCAAACCCCAGACCGTCAGAAGATTGCGCTCGCTCGGATTCCATAGTATGTTCCGCAACATCAACCACCTATACAATTCAAGTATCACTGCTAGCATCTAAATCCACCATCTGACCTTCGTCGGATACGACATCCAGGTCTGAATACAGGTCTTCCGAATTGGCACCGGTATCTTGCTGGGCCATAAAGGCAGGTATAGAGACACCAGAACGTATCTTGGGACCTGGTCTTCGTGCGAGGTTAATTTCCTTTCTCGACTCCTGAACCGCGGCCAGCGCTTCCAGCTACGCAAATGGTATGCATGTTTGAAAGCGTCCCATTATCTAGCAATAGTGAGCGTACCTTTTTCTGAATGCTAAGTTCCTCTGCACGCTTCCGTCCCGTTTTGGCGGCAGGATCGAACCCAAGACGCTGGATGATGCTCGCCGAATAGGCGGGTTTCGCGGGAGCGCTCTCCGACGGTGCCTCCTCATCCTCGTCATTTGCCTCCGGTGCTTT
>JBBPOD010000687.1:0-15138 GCA_038091255.1 Tylopilus intermedius | reverse complement strand
TGTCCTTCCAGGCAGTGCGTTTGTTCGTCCATCGAACATGTCCCTCAGAGCTGACCATGCTCGTCCCGTGTCCTTCCAGAGAGTGCGTTCGTTCGTCCATCGAGCGAGTCCCTCAGTGCTGACCATACCCGTCTCGTATCCTTCCAGAGAGTGCGTTTGTTCGTCCATCGAACGTGTCCCTCAGAGCTGACCATGCCCGTGCCGTGTCTTTCCAGTGAGTGTGTTTGTTCGTCCATCGAGCGAGTTCCTCAGAGCTGACCATGCCCGTCCCGTCCCCTTCCAGGCAGTGCGTTTGTTCGTCCATCGAGCGAGTCCCTCAGAGCTGACCATACCCGTCCCGTATCCTTCCAGAGAGTGCGTTTGGTCGTCCATCGAGCGTGTCCCTCAGAGCTGACCGTGCCCATCCTGTGTCCTTCCAGTCTGTACGTTTGTTCGTCCATCGAGCGAATCCCTCAGAGCTGACCATGTCCGTCTCGTGTCCTTCCAGTCTGTACGTATGTTCGTCCATCGAGCGTGTCCCTCAGAGCTGACCATGCCCGTCCCGTGCCCTTCCAGGACGTTTGTTTGTTCGTCCATCGAGCGAGTTCCTCAGAGCTGACCATGCCCGTCCCGTGCCCTTCCAGGCAGCGCGTTTGTTCGTCCATCGAGCGAGTCCCTCATAGCTGACCATGCCCGTGCCGTGTCCTTTCAGGTGGTGCGTTTGTTCGTCCATCGAGCGAGTCCCTCAGAGCTGACCATGCCCGTGCCGTGTCTTTCCAGTGAGTGCGTTTGTTCGTCCATCGAGCGAGTCCCTCATAGCTGACCATGTCCGTCCCGTGCCCTTCCAAGCAGTGCGTTTGTTCGTCCATCGGGCGCGTCCCTCGGAGCTGGCCATGCCCGTCCCGAGCGCTTCCAGCAAGTGCGTTTGTTCGTCCATCGAGCGTGTCCCTCAGAGCTGACCCAGCCCGTTCCGTACCCTTCCAGTCTGTGCGTTTGTTCGTCCATCGAGCATGTCCCTCGGAGCTGACCATGCCCGTGCCGTGTCTTTCCAGTGAGTGCGTTTGTTCGTCCATCGAGCGTGTCCCTCAGAGCTGACCATGCCTGTCCCGTGCCCTTCCAGGCAGTGCGTTTGTTCGTCCATCGAACATGTCCCTCAGAGCTGACCATGCCCGTCCCGAGCGCTTCCAGCAAGTTCGTTTGGTCGTCCATCGAGCGAGTCCCTCAGAGCTGACCCTTCCCGTTCCGTACCCTTCCAGTCTGTGTGTTTGTTCGTCCATCGAGCATGTCCCTCAGAGCTGACCATCCCCGTGCCGTGTCCTTCCAGGCAGTGCGTTTGTTCGTCCATCGAGCGAGTTCCTTAGAGTTGACTATGCCCGTGCCGTGTCCACTGATTCTGTTTGCTCTCCAGATTCATGATTGCTCTTCACGATGTCCGTCACTAGGTCGCACCAACCTCCGCGTCTGCCTTGTTACTCTTCGAGGGTCCGGCAAATTCGAACTTACGCAGACCAAGTACCGTCTCACTGAAGAACAGAAACAAGAAGACGGGCAGAAATTGTTCGATTTCTGCGCTGAATATTTGAAGACGTTCGTTGATTCGAACACCGGCAATGGCCCAGGTATGCTGAAGCCGGGTCAGGTATTGCCTTTAGGATTCACCGTGAGTAGTGTGGGTCTGAGCGAAAATACACGGAACTGATTTTCTGCACTCGGTTTACAACAGTTTTCGTATCCATGCAAGTGAGTCCGGCCTGCTCATCGCTATTGTCCACGTATCAAACTCATGGATTGGAACTCCATGTTATTTGACACCATACACACCTGCTATTGTGGCTTGTATCACTTTGTGAAGGCAAGAGCGGATCGATCCCGGTGAACTGATTCGTTGGACGAGGGGCTTCGGCGCCCCTAACACGGAGGGAAGAGACGTTGCTGAGATGTTCAAACAATCTCTTGGAAAATATGTATGCTTCTCTCCATGCTGTACACTGCTGGTTTAATTCTTATTGTCGTCTGTCTAGAATCTTCCTGTTCAGCTTACAGCTCTCATAAATGACACCACCGGCGCGCTGATCGCATCGCATTATGTCAGCCCAAAAACCCAGATAGCCGTCATCTTTGGACAGGTTGTAATGCTGCATATATGGAGCACGTTAAGAGTATCCCCAAGATCGCTAATCTAGGTATTCCACCTGATACTGACATGGCTATCAATTGTGAATGGGTATGTTGCACGCATTCTACTGTCTTGAAGACCTAATGGAAAGGATGTTCTCTCCAGGGTGCTTTCGGCTCCTTTGAGCATGAACACCTCCCACGAACGAAATACGACGTCATTGTCGATGAATCATCAAACGAACCAGGTGAACAAGCTTTTGAGGTGAGCAACTCTTTGCTGTATTGCATCGAGAATCATCCATTGACTGTTTTTCGAATTCCTTTTGCCAAGAAACTCATATCGGGTCGATATCTCGGTGAAATCCTCCGGTTGGTCCTATGCGAGCTCATAGACGAAGGTGTCCTATTCCTTGGTCAGCACACATACAAGCTCGAGAAACCATACTGTTTCGACACCGCCTTTTTGTCCCGGATGGAGGGGTGAGGTCCCTTCCGTGAATCGTTTGTCCTCTAGCGACACTAGCTTAGCTTTGGCTCATATCTTGGCAGTGACCCGACGGATGAGCTCCTCATGATCATCGGAATGTTTACCCACTTTTTCGCCTTGGAGACGACTCTTGCGGAACGCCAATTTTTCCGAGCCCTCGCTAAGCTGATTGGGCGACGCGCAACCCGACTGAGCTCATGCGGAATTGCAGCAATCGTGAAGAAGATGGGGTATTTGGAAGAAGGATGCTCTGTAGGTGCGGACGGTAGTCTATACAATGCATGTAAACATTTTGCAGATCTCACCTCTATTCCTGCACTAATTACTACTTTCTCTCAACAGAAATATCCCGGCTTTGCGGACAGGGTACACGAAGGTCTTCAAGATATCTTTGGAGAAAAGGGCCGGTGAGAGCTTGAGTTTCCCTTCCTCGTCCTCTAACTCGTAGCCTGCGCTCATCCTGCTTTACCAAACTGGGATAGTAGCATCGTTACCCACCATGCCGAAGATGGGAGTGGTGTCAGTAGCGCAATCATTGCCTGTGAGTCGACTTCTCTCTCACGGAAAACCACGCTCGGAATCTGTGGCCTTATTGGATCTTGCATTATAGCGGTGACAAAGATCAGGAAAGATGCTGGCTTGTATATGCACGTCTGAGAATGGTAGCTAACCATTAGATTGCATGCAACAAGCCCTGCTTTGGTTCGCAAGAGAAGGAGACGCGGTTTTGTCACACCAGATGTCGCTAGGACTCAGTGCTCAGGAATCGATTCCGTACGTCTTTTTCGAAAATTAGGGTGAGAAGTCAGGTCCGTAATGGGGCGAGTCGCCTTCGCTGTCGTTGCCACTGTCGAGGGGACCGGATGGGTCACGAGGACACAGATCAAGTTGAGAGGTGAGCAAAAGGATTTGGACGAGGGCCTCTGGGGAAGGTAACGTTGTGCAGTTGGCTCTCCAGGTCGTTTAAGGTGACCGTGTTGTTTTCTAGGCCGATCTTACGCCCGCCCGGTATTCGTGTGTCGCTCTTCAACGGTTGAATGGCAACGCGAAAAATGTCAAGGGTAAGCTCGACTGCTGATGTTCTGATTTTGTGTCGGACAGGCTCACTTCTCAACAAGACCCTCTGCATGGAGTAACCCCGTTTTCAAGAAGCTGCAGGACGCCATCGAACATCCCTGTCGCTCCAAAGAATGGTTTGGTTTCGCCGAGCAAGCCATCAACACGATCCACGCGCTCGGCGATTACCCCGACGAGTTGTGCAATGAGATCATCAGGAATCTCACCCGCCGCGCCTTTACACGAAAACAGCAACCGCCGCCACCCGAGGCATCGGAGGGTGAGGAACGCGATCCAGATGCGATGGAAGAAGACACAATATCGTCGACAATCGGCTGGTTTCGCATCGCACGCGCCTATCTCGCAGGCTCTCTCGGCCACACAAGGAGGAAGCCTGGCACCGGGAGAAAAGGACGTTGGCGATGTATTCCATCTCAGCCAATTGTTGTTCGTTGTGGGACATGTCGCGATCAAACACATCGTCTTTCTGGAGCTTGTCGAAGGGAACGAAACGCCAAAAGGACGAGAGAGAGCTGGGTACGTGTCGTGGTTGTTGGTCGGAGGGTGGCTGACGAGGTTGGTTTTAGCGGACTCGGAGAAGCTAGCGGCGGGGATGAATTCGCTGAACAAAAGGGCCTAAAGAGGTCGAGGAACTCGATCAGGTTGCTGGCAACGTCGAGGACGAGATTGGCGAGCGGATTGCTGCTGTGCGAGAAACGGAGCTCTTGTACGGACCACAATCCTTGCTGGCCCTTTTCGGACCCATGCTCGTTCATGTCTGTGGGAGCCCTCACAAGTTCAAAGTAAGTCAGGTTCAACGGTTTCTGGATGTGACCGCTCACCATGGTTGTTCGGAACCAGACCCTTCGTGCTACGGCGACGCCGTCATTTACCAAGTTCCTGTGCGTCAGCTCACGGTTTTGTGACGAGCACCACCACCTCCTGTTCAAGACCCTGGAGGCGGCGAGAAATCCCAGTATCCGCAGTAACATCGTTATCGCGCTCGGCGACGTCACCGTCTCGTTTAGCAGCATCATCGACGAGAACAGCAACGAGCTCTACAAAGGTCTCTCGGTTGTGTAGAAGAACACGCTCATGGTGCTCACGCATCTGATCCTGAATGGGATGATCAAGGTCAAGGGCCAGTTGGGCGAGACGGCCAAGTGTCTCGAGGACGAGGAGCCGCGGGTGTCAGATTTGGCCAAGCTGTTCCTTATGGAGCTGTCCACCAAGGACAATGCGATCTACAACAACTTGCTGGACGGTAAGGCGACGGTCTCTGATGTCCATTTTGTCGGGGATTGCTCATGTGCGACGCAACAGTCATCAGCCACTTGCCCTCCGGGGACCATGCCGTCGAGGAACAAGCGTTCCAGAGCACGATGCGCTACATCTTCTCGTTTATCGAAAAGGTAGGTGTCCCCTTGTGTCTACATCCGCCGCTGACGGGCGCCCGAGGAAAAACAAGCCGAAAATATCACCAACCAACGCTTCCGCCTCTCCGAGGACCCACCTCAATGGCGGGACATTGCATTCTGCCTCGCGCTCCTCCCGTTCAAGTCGGAGCGCTCGGTCAAGAAGCTGATCGAGGGTCTGTCGTTTTATTGGGACAAGGTGCACGAGAAGGAGGTGTTTGCGCACTTTGCGGAGATCCTGACCAAGGTGTGGTCGAAGAAGTCGGCGAACAAGCCGGACACGGAGCTGGATGAGTTTGAGTCGGTGCGTTCGCCCCGTTCGTGTCCTCCGCCACCTTGAGAGTAACGCGATGGACTCATGCGCCGCGCGTGGGGTATTTATTGATTAGATTTTGGACGAACATCGACGGCAGGGTGCAGAGGACCAGGCGTTTGAGAAGCGCGTCGAGGGGAAGAAGGCGGTGGCCAAGAAGAAGGCGACGCGGCGGTGTAGGTGGTTCTCTTTTATCTTTCACAGAGTGAACTGCATGGTCTCACTTCAGCAAGTTTAAGCAAGTACTTCACTCAGCCCGCGCGCTCAACTCGCTACAACCTTTCTGGGCACAAGGCAACTACAACCGCACCACAGGGTTCGAGTGACGACGACAAAGCAAAAGCAAAACAAGATCAAGACTCCGTTTGATGCCCCACGCAATAAACACAAGCTCGACGACGGTACGAGTTGAAACCCACGCAAGTCCAGGGCCAAATCCAAGACGACACCTGCTACGGACGATCGCAGACAGCAGTAATGCTAATACTCGGTGTGCCATTGGGTTGGGAACTCGTCCTTTCGGACGATTCAAGATGCCCTCCGGGAGCTCTTTGATGGTGCTGGGACAATTATCTGGGCGCATGTGTCGATGCGATACCACAGCATGCTAGGTGGGAACATGAGGTGTGGGTTGCACAGTCTGACCATTAGTAGGTTCGCATATGTCAATTTCATTATGCCGGAAGGGTCTTTGGTTGTTTATACATAGTTTTAGTTTCTCTATGTCATGCAACTTGAAATAAAGAGCGTGAAGGTGGAAAAATATTCTGTGGGCAGTCCTAAAAATGTGGGATTTTGTTATTTGTAACAACACTGTCATGGTTCTATATATATCCTTAGCAACACTGTCATAGCCTGTCATTTTGGAAGAGAAAATCACAGCTTAATGATCTTGATCAATTTCTGTTGCACACTATGATCTTGATCAATTTCTGTTGCACACTGTGATCTTGATCAATTTCTGTTGCACACTATGATCTTGGTCAACTCTGTCATGCACTATGACTTCTCACAGATTGTGATATAATTCCATATTACTATGACATTCTATGAAATTAGTGTGTAGTTGGGACCTTACTATGAGTGCTATCATGGTGGACAGCTCTGGACAATGCTGGACAGCCACTTCAGGATCTACAGATGGAGTAGGATGATGCATTGCCGGAACCGACAATGTTGCGACGAGGATCAATTGACGTTCGTTGTCGTACTTGAGTTGGGCGAGCGAGTCAATGGTACGACGCAGCGACGTCTCTCCTTCCGTGTAGCAGGGAACTTGGCAAATAACGAACTTGTTGTGATCCTCTGGTGCACGAGGTGAACTGAAGTCGATGGAGGCAATGGACTTGAATGCGATGATGCTGACCATCGTGATTGACAACACGAGAAGATGTAATCCGAGAACAGACACTGGGGTGAGTTTCGGGTTGTCCACCATTCCAATGAAGAATAGCCTGAGGTTTCGGAGGCACTTCTGGGCGGCGAGTGTCCTGGCATCAAGAGCCTGAGGAAGTTACGGTTGGAACGGGTGGGGCAGTGTACCCCCTGGTCTCCTCTTTCACGACCGGCAACGTCTCCAAATGGGCAATACCCGCTCAGTTTCTGGGTAGGGATACTTGAGGAAACTGGACGTCCGACGGCTGGAAGGAGGTGGGGCATCTGGATGGGAAATGGACAAAATGACAAGTGTGTCGAGAGAACGTGGTAGCTCAGACTTACTTTTTTTCAAGGAGCGCGCGGGGCTCATGCAGGGGTTTGAATGCGCTGCACTCTGCAAGTGGACTGACGCATCGAGAAAGGCTCTGGTAGAGGTTGTGTCATTGTGAGGGGTAATATACTGTCTGTCTCACGGGCAGCGGCGCATCCCGGTGTACTGAGGGTGTGCACACCATCAATCCGACAAAGAACTACTAGTACTAGTAGGTGCGGGCATATCTACGCCCTTCAAATTCAACGGCCCACCGTGCAAACCCGGACCCTAGCGGAATACGTTGATTCGAGATTAAGTGGTTATGCATTTTCTAGCTATACAAGCTATTCAAGAGATACTACATGTTTAAAATCCCCATCAGTAGATATCCGCCAGCAAGACTGCTGCAGCTCACCTTGGCTACCTCGAACGTGTCCCTCAGCGTCTTTCCTGACCGCCTGACACCCCCGACGCGACCAACGGCGCTGATATACTGATAAAAGGCACGCCCAGTTCCCACCCTGACTTGGGTCCACAGCGGACACAGAAAGCCTATTCATATGTCCATGTGAGAGCGAACGGGGATCGCCGGTCGACATGGGGGTACCAGCGGAGAAGGAAAAAGAACTGGTCGATCGCGGGGAGACCTGGAGATGGCCCCCGAAGGTGGCGCCTGTGGTGGCAAAATGCCGGGGGTTAACCGGTGAATCTGAGTCCGTATCTCGTCCAGTTCGTCCTCGACCTGGCGAATACGATCCCGCAGTTGGAGATTCTCCTCCCTGAGTGTCTTTGTCATCCTCTGTGAATCGGAAAGTGCAGAGAGCAACGCTTCGGTTTCAAAATCATGCTTCTCCTTCATCAGCTGGATCGCTGCTTGCTGAGAAGACGTGGCAGATATCGACGTTGGTGCACCACCTTCTGAAGGTGTCATTCCACGAGAGACGCTGCCGCTGCGTCCCCAAGAGCAGCCTCTTGGACGTCAAGATAGAACCGGCGACCGAGAAGAAATAATTTTGAAAAGCCAAGGCGAGGGCAGAGAAGGTAGCGACGAGGAAAAACCTTGGCCAGCCTCAGATGTATATCCCAATCGAAGCACGGTGACTGCACTTACCATAACGCGTTCCTGTCCCCCTCGTATCGTCGAGCAGCGGCGGTGGGCTGAGAGAATGATGAAATGGCTTGACCTATCGGAAATAAAGGTGAGAGAATGACTAGGAACAGGGCAAGGTGACTCACCGTAAACGATACCGAAAGCCGAGTAGACCATTCCTGTCACTGTTCAAAGACAGGTTTTAACTGTGAAGAATTCTACAGAACAGGTGAACTCACTCATAGCGAACACCGTACCCACTGTATACCTCCATAACCCCTCGCAGTCAAGGAGCCCGATCCTCATGAAGAGGTAACGCATGCTGTACTTGTCCTCACCAACCTCTTCGCTCCCTTTCCCCGTCCCTCTTCTGGGCAAGATCGGAAGCGATGGACTGAGTTGTACCCTTGCGGGCGAGCGGCACTTCCTCTTCGACATCCTTTTCATTGTCTGCTTCAACAGTCACGTCCGCAGACGAGGGAAAAAGAACCAATCAAGATAGCCAAGAGAACGTTTATGACATCACCAGCAGTTGCTATCAGGAGACATATCAGTGAAGCAAAGTGGGATGGAGGGATTTGGGACTGACCGAGACCCTCGTTAATTAAGGTGGTGCCAAAGTCAAATGCTAAGGTGGTGTTGGCGGTGAAGCGACAGGCGTAACTGAGTGCTTACCTGTGGCGTAGGCCGAGTATACGACAAAGAACATGACACCGAGACCCATGCCGTGAAACATGGCTGATCTAGTGCCTACGGTGCCAGCTTCCCGCACGTGTGTCGTAAAGCGCGGATAAGATATTCTGGGTGCCAAAGGCGTGGGCAGTACAAATAGAAGAGATGACTGCTTCTGCCAGTGTACCGCCTTCGGCGACGTGTTTGAGCGAAAGTCTTTGATGGATGGGCAAGGGCAAGAAAGCTAGGAAAGAGTAATACGGACTGCATGAATTTTGACATGAATTTGTTCATGAGTGTGCCGGTGATCGCGATGCAAGGTAGGATGGCGGACGTGGCAAGTGCGAGTCTCCACGAACGAGCATAGGCGAGGATGAAACCAGTTCGAAAGCAGCAATAAAGCCGACGACGATAGGGACTTTTTCGGAGCACGAGCTCTGGAAAGGGTGAGGATGGAAGGAAGGGGGTATGATCAAGACATACGGGTGTCAGTCTGAATGTGGACCACGACGTCGCGGTGATGCGCGACGAGATGCAGTGGAAGGACGAGCGGGAGCGGCGAGGGGAGGGAGCGCGCATGTGATTGCGGAGGCTGTTGAGGGTGAGGAGAGTGAGGGCGAGAGGGAGGGGGACAGCGGTGAGGGGGACAGGAAGGGGAAATGCAAGGGTAAGGTGAGGGTCCGCGTGAAAAAGGACGGCGACGGTGCAGAGGGCAAAGGGTCCTCGCCAGGAGCGGTGCCCTCCAAGAGCGCTTCGATCACTCGTTCGGCATCACCACGGAACGGGAAAGAGGGGTGCGTGAGCAGCTTGCGAACGTACTCGGGCGAGCGATCAGGGAATATGTCGAGCACTTGCGTTACCTGCAAGTCAAGATCGGCGTTGTGCGGTGGTGGGGTGGATATCGGCGCTGTCGCCTTTGCTTTCCCCTTGTCCGTAGCAGCGGGCTGTGCGCTCGGATTAGCGTTCATGGAGGTTCGTGGAGCAATGCCGGACGAACGGAGGATGAGCTTGAGCGCACCTGGGTCCTTGGTACCGCCCTCCGATGATGCGACATCGAGTCGACGCAACAACCTCTGTGAACTGCTCGAGAGAATAGTGACAAGGATGGTGGAGATAGACGACAGGTGCTTTGGTTTGAAACTAAGGGCACGCAGGCAATGCGAACTTCCTCCATTGCGATAGCGCCGTTGCTAAAGGGTCCGTTAGGAAGACGGTAGCAGCTCGAGGATACGAGTGAGGATGGCTCACCTATCGTCGTCGCTGTCGTGCACGTCACGTCGCGTCGACGTCGTCCTCCGCCGGTGGGAGAGTTGCAGTGGTGACACGGTGATACAGCGTCGTGATTGTCGTAGTCATCGTTGTATCACCACATGCGAGTCGTGCCTGTCACGATGCGCGCGGGGCATGCCGGGGGAACCCTCTCCCGGGTCACTAAAGTGGGAGTTGGGGCCCAAGATTCGAAGTGATATGGTGAGATACACAGTGGGTTCAAATTCGGGGCAGTACTTAGTAATTACAAGGAAAGGACTCTACGGCTAGCCACGGCGACGAATCGGACGCAGTAACAGTAGGTCTCGAAGACCCGCTGCCGCGTTGTGCACATCTGTGCGGTCGAGCGCCGGATTTGTCTCATTTAGGATACTCTGAAAAAAACCCATAATCTGGGCCATCAATCTCTGAAACTGCTCGATGTAGAGGGTCCCGACTTCGGTACCCGGCGGCGAGAACCAAGCGCTGGCATAACATTCCATTTCGAGAACGACCTTGAGATATAAGTGAGACTCGGACATGATCAGCACATAAGGAGGTGTACTTACCGCGGACAGCGTGAAAGCAACCATTTGGAGGGTGGCTGGAGTTTCGGGTCCGAAACAAAACCCTGCATCTTCGAGTTCGGGCACGACCACGGACAGCCACCCAACAGATCCAGAATGGCGTAACGCATGGTACAGGATGTCACGCGTGATAGAATCAGAAAACCAGTTTATCTATAATAAATGTGAGACGAACATTTGCAATTGTAAATGAACGAGACGTACCTGAAAACCGCCCGATTCACTGATGAAAACGTGCCAATGGGTGTAGCCCCACCGGGGGTCCCATCGTAACATGCTTCGCAACCAATGAACGTCGTTCGGTACAAGCGAGGTGATGTCGGGAACGACTCGCGAGTAGGGAAAGGCTTGGGTTGGATTGATTGGCACTGGCGAAAGCAGCGCCTGGATCGACGCCCGGACGGAAGAAAAAAAAGAAACGGGCATATCGCGGAGATGACGGCAATAAAGAAATCGGAAGATCGGGTCATCAAGACTGGTGCGGCAGGTGAACCGGCCGATACTGAGGCCGGAGACTTCGGACGGGGACCAATCCGGGATGCTGTACACAGTCCGGTGACACTGGATGCTGTGGTTGGCGATTGTCATTGCCTCCGTTTCCGAGAGCTGAAGTGTGGGCTGGAAGCGGCCAGAGAGCAGAAACGATCTGACATGGTTGTAGGATTCAAAGCGCAGCGTCAGCCAGTCCAACCCATAAACCAGGAGAAGTTCGCAGAACTGATCTGTCTATTATCATGAGCAAACGTCGTAAGGGGAAAAAAAAGACTTGCCGTCCGAAGGCACGTCTGCAATGTCGAAGTTTGTGGAGATGAGGTGGTTGGGTGAGCTGAACGACACAGTCACGTTTGGCAGCGGAAAACGCGCAGCCCCAGTTGTCGCAGAGTCCTGTGCCGCGGTCGTTGAATTGAATGGTCCAAAGATAGTTGCTATCGCGCGCGATCGGAGATGTGGATCAAAGTTAGAAATACTAATACAGAAATTCGCTCACCTGCGTCCCCAGGCTGGATATCATGTTCAAACTCATCAGGCTCCCCGAAGAGCTCGAAGCCGTTCATCTCTGTGGCCGCCCGTAGGGAGAAGGGAATGGGGAACGGGGAACGGGGAACGGGGAACGAAGACGCTGAGGATACCCGACTCTATTTCAATTCTGTCGGCAGCGGTGTTTTCCATCGCGGCTGCCTCATATCTCTACGTACATCACGGTATCTCTATGTACATCGTATCTCATCGATTTCAAATCTGTAATCATATCATATCAATAATAGTAATCTTGGCATCGTTCAGCATCACCTCCCTCACCCAAAAAATCGTGGGAAAGTGTATGACATTCGCTATCTCCGAAGTCACCCGGGCCAACGACGTCCGGGATCGAGTGGCGCCATTCGTTTGCGAGCGGATCGCGCGTCACCGCAGCGCGGCTCAAGACCCAGTTCAAGCTCGTCGGTGCATCGTGCGAGCTCAAGCCGTTCTTGGAGCGCTTTTCTAGTGGGTGCGTTTCCTCGCTAATTCTCAATTTCTCCTGTTCCTGGCACGTTGGCGTGTTGCAGACGCCTTCAAGTAAGTACACCGGTACGGCAGACTCGCAGACGATGGTCCTGATCTCTGCTCACTACGCCTCATATGGATCGTTTGGCTCATCGCGCTCTTCTTGGGGCACGGTGCCCATCGAGCTGACATTGCTGTGTTGCAGGCACCCGGTGGCAACGACCACTCTGGCACGTTGCTCTCGATCGCCGGCCGAATAGAGGAACTCGGCCTTAACTCCCACATTAACATGGAGCCCATTGCGTTTTCCGGTGAAGAGCTTGGACTGCTTGCTCCGAAAGTGTATGCCAGTACGTGCTCTGCTACGCGCGCTTTTCGCGGACGCTTCATGGATCTGTACAGGAGACTGCGTGCACGGGACGCCAACGTGACGCTGATGATACAAGACATTCTCGCGCACCATGCTCCAAACGAACCTCCTCAGCTCGGATTGCAAGAATAGTTCGTCGTCTTTCGTCCCGTCGTAGAGCATGTCTGATGCCTCACCGCGCGGCATCATCACGCCTGAAGTCGCTGAGCCGATCGTCGGGTTCAGTGCTGTGCTGCAACGACGATCAGGTATGTACTGCGATGTTCTTGGCGCACGCGTGGGATACGGATGGGTGCTCGTTTCCAATCGTTCCATCAGCAGGGGTATGCCGCTACTCGAACGTACTGAACCGAGTCAGTTGCTGGGATCTAATTGTGAGAATTGGTGCTGATCCACAACAGTGGTACGTCCTCTCTGAAGATGGTCTTTGTGAATGTACCTCTAATGGCATAACAGGTCGTGAGCGACAACCCAGGGTACGGCCCGGACCTCCATCAAGTCCAGGACATCTCAAGAGTACATTGCGATGGAAAAAAAGGATATCGGGAGGTGCATCACGCCAGGAGTCGGCGAGTCATTGCACAGTAGTGAGTACAAAGCGTTGATTGAGGAGGCCGGACTGACTTGAAGCATCGGGCGTTGCACACGATAGGTACCGAATAGCATCGAGGAATCATGATGACCCTGAGGCTGGTTATATAATCACCGCTAGAGAGGCCCAGAATGACTCCTGCTCAGTGTCTGTTATATCGGGTGAGATTTTATGCCGTCGGTCAAGCAGAGTTTTTACCATAGGCCTTTGGCTTGTTATGGATGAGAGGTCCGACTCGCGACCGCCAAAATGTTTTCTTGACCCAGCGGTGAGGGTTGACTGGTTTGTAGCCTAGGCCGTATTCATAGCCTTGTGGCGCCATCGGGCCGCGCGGGGAACTGGTGGAGCGGAAACTTATCAGATGAGCAAAAAAGTGCATGGACGAGAACTAGGTATCAGAACTGGTGAAGGAATGTTTATAGGGCGGACAGGGGACCAAGCAGGTGATCTCAGGCTATCGTGATCTCGAGCAATCCAACAAGCTTAACCGTACATGAAATAGCTCTATCTGTATGGGTGTTTTCGTCCAGTTAACAGTAGATAGTCCAAACCAGCGTGGCCAGACGTTGAGCTTCGATGCAATTCTGTCTTCGAGTCAGGGTCCAGTTGATGTGTCGACACACTAGATTCTATCTCGAACGGATAGACTCCTTTGCCATCTAATACGACTGAATTAAAAGTTGCAGTGAATTCCCATTTACCAGCTTCCAGGTAAATGCGATGGTACTAATTTGTCGAGCAGCCTGAAAACGTAATGTTTTGACGCTTCTGTGCGGGCCAAGCCAGCAATAAATGAATAGAATTACCTGATGTTTACCGCATTTGGAAGGGCTGGCCCACCGGTTTCTGCCGGCACGAGACGGCACGCTGACGTACTCAATTCCCAGACTCTTTGCGATTACTCGTGCAACTTCCTGAACGTAAGTCAGCCCCACCCACAATGCCCTCTGTAGTGGACTCCGTATGGTCCCGATACCTTCCTCCGGCGAGCTCTGGGTTAACAATTGCTCTCACCTCGCAGAGGAAGCCATCCCCATTGCCGACTCCGTCCTCGATTAAGAACCCAGCACCCTTGATACAGACAGGTTCCGATTTACTGTGTGGCATCCGGATAAAATCCACAGGAGTCAAACTTTCTGTCCCTTCGACTACAGGAAGCCCAGCTCTACCAAGCGACGTTGGCGTCGTTAACCGTCCCGGGTTGAAGAGTCTCAAAGACAATTCAAGTGATATAAAAGTCTGCCAGTCTCCAGACGTTTCAAAGACACCACCAGCCAGTACGTACTATGTATGCATTGTTTTGAACGATCTGATTCACACTTGCAAAGGGGGGGTTAAGGATTTTTTGAGGTCCCTCGGGTTGCAACCTGTAGCATATACTGACTCAGATTCCGATTTTCAGGTAAGTGTTCGGGTGTGAACGGGTTGGGTCGCCACATTCACGACTTACATCCATTTTCGGCAGGTGTTTGATGAAGTTGGCCCTGAGAAATTCGAAGCCCTTGAGCGTGTGGTTGACGAACGGGTTTTTCCCCTGAGAAGGCCAAGGTAGATAACCCTTGGGCATACTATGGGACATACTGATTATGTGACAGGTTGTCCCACAATCCCCAGAACGGTAGATTGATTGTAGAGATGCCGACCGCGGCACATGAATTCGGCCTGACGGATCTCAAGAATGTTGTCCAACCCGTACTGAATCGACTTCCCCTCGATCGGTACCGATTCCGCACCACCCTAGAAGGGAACCTTTCCATGCGGTCACCGCGCACTGGCTTCACCACGACTCCCGATCTCGCACTAGTCTCAGAGTCTGTGGATAAAGGCCTATCCCCGGGCCTTCTTGGTATCGTCGAATGCGCGTTTAGTCAAGATCACAATAAGCTGATGGAGAAAGTCAAAAGCGAGCTCGAGGGGTGGCCCGACCTCGCGTTTGTTATCATAATTCTCGTCTCGGAGGCACAGGATTACCATTCCCCTAAGGAGGGCACACCCACTTGGACGTTTTTCTCTCAGCAAGATGACTGCCTTGACCA
>JBBPOD010000686.1:0-15162 GCA_038091255.1 Tylopilus intermedius | reverse complement strand
GTGTAAGGCCGAATGCTGCATACCTGATACTTGGTTCAGGGAGGGAGTCGCCAAGATGCATATAATAATTGAAATGATGCTCTCCGCGACGAAGATCGTGAGGAGAGTTCCCAATACCAACCTGGACTGGTGGCACAACGCCCCAACACGGAGAATCATCGCCACTAATTCGCCTGTTATACATACTTTGCTTCCTTGAATGACTTCTAAAACAACTTACATTCTGCAGCAGCGAAAAAAATAGCACCTGTCCAACTAGAGAGGACAGAGATGACGCTACCTTGAAGTTACTCAAAGGGAGGCGATGGCTCTAGAGTATTGGAGAGTTGCACTTACAACTGTTCATTTCCGAGTCGTCGCAGCGGTCAGCCGGTAGGTGTGCAACAGATAAATACATACAGCTAATTAGGTTCATAGATTAGTACATTCCTTGCTATCCTAGATGGGGCAAGCAGTAATTTACCTTTTGGGTATCACCAAACCGAGGTAGAAAGGGACCCTCGACTTATGAGCAACTCATCAGTCTGCTCAATCTTGCTTTAAATAACTTACAGGCGCAACCGAGTCTATGAGTTCGATATTGTATCAGCATCCTTCATGACGGGGCGGGCTGTAATGGAATCAACTTACAGGACATTTGCGAGGGCACAGTAGCGAATCTGAATCATCAGTTACAAAAGCACGGTGATTTTCACTGAAGATACGTACGATAACAAAGAGAGTAGACACAAAGGTCCAACGTTTCTTCTGTGGTCACATTGGAAGTGTAGATGTGAGGAGGCGACGAAACCGACGGACCCATATATGCTCCACCTGTAAAAATCGTCATTTAGCACCCAATACATCTGGAATACAAGGGAGTTGCTGGCACACCTCTCTCGAAAATGTTAGTGCTGCCATTCGTGATGTTGAAGCAGGTGAGTGGAAGTGGAAGCATGTGCAATCGTTTAGCCTACCGTAATCATATATGACTACAGTGAGTAGAATGGCTATAGTGTCCCGTGAGATCAAGCTATGGCACGCGAGAAACGGTGGTACAAAGCTGATAGTTATTCAATCGTATGTTCGTTACCGCTGACGCCAACTCGGAAGAACCCAGTGCATCGCTAGATGACATTGTCGCGATTACAGGGAGATGCCCGGACCAGCTAAAGGAGTGGAATCGAGGTCAGTGACACCGAAAATGGTCGAATAGACTTGAGGTTGGAACGGTGTGTGTAACTCGAAAAGCAAACTGGAAAGTGAGCTTATGTGAAAAAACACACCAAGGGAGCGAAGACGCATTTTATGGCATGGTGGAACCACGGATTCGGACCACCATACGGTCGCAAGTCGGTAACCTTGTGTGAACCTACAGATGAAACAAATCGGGCCTCAGGCTTGAGCTTAAGAAGCTCCTTGTCGGACCTCGAATGTTGATACGTAGACTCAGAACCTCGAGATTTGAACAGCTCGGATTCCCAATTACCACACACCTTGGTATAGGTGAAGAAATAGTCATGATAGAAGTTTGCCGATCTTTTAGGCATCTTGGCCTTGGGCAGCGACAATACACTGTGGTCTTGTATGCTTTCCCGCGCATGGCAGTCGGTATCTGAGCAGTTGCCAGAGCATCCACCTTGGCATTTTATCGGTGTCATGGAAATCCAAAAGGTCCCATCCAGGTTCGCAATGGTAGTAAAAGCCAAGTTGGATTAGCAAAAATCTTATGTGACTGAAATTGGCAATTCATTCCCATCCGCCGCGTGCAAACGGACTTGGAACTTCCGCCAGTCTGCTACTTACTATGCAATTCCGTGAACTCCCATCGTTTCAAATATTTTGGATGATGCGCGGCGCCATTCTTGTGCAGGAAAAGTCCTGCCGCTTATTCCGGGCCTCCGTTGGAGATCCAGCCCTTCGTGCAGATACCATTAACTTTTACTACTAGTACTTACCACTTTCCCTACATTTCCTTTTACGCCGGTCACGGTACCGCGCTGCCTACGCGCCTCACTCCCGAGCCGCTCGTTACTCTTCTTTCCCTCCGGTCTCGTGCTCACTACGACTGGAGCCTTACCCATTCCTTAGTCGGTCACCTTCAGGTCGCTCCAACAGCCTCAGCAGTAGTCTATTGATCGGACCGTGTGCTCCCCGACTGCCTGCACCTTTGTCTAGTATCACGCCAAGTGGGATGTCATGCACGTCACGGACGACCATCATACTGCCATGATCGAGCTCGTGAGAGGACCCTCGAGTACTTACTCAACTGATCTAAGTCAGCCATCTATCCAAGTCAGGCCGCTGTGTCGCCGAAATTTGGAATCACCTATCTTTCGAACAATACTTCAGCCCACTGATGTGATGAACGCATACAAAGTAGTGATACGTGAGTTAACAGTGTCAGTCCCACTTTCTACCATGCTTGCAACGTGCTCAGCCCGCTACCCGCCCTCACTGTTCCTCCGTAGGGATGTCTTCCTCTAGCTCTAACTTCCGGTTCCGACCAGCATCCGCATCCGCAATGTCCGATATAGCGCCCGCTTGCATACACAGTGTCGGGAGGCCAAACCCGCTGTCGATGTTCCTATTTCCGCCCCGAATATTCTGGGAGCAAAATTCTCGGATGTTCAGAAAAAATCGAGGGGAGTGTCACGACTGCGAGTCTCGACGAGGCATGCGACATACAAATTCCCCAACCTGAAGCGACATTGCTTAATGATCGCAACCCAAAACGCCGCCTCCCGGTTCAGGGACGTGTTCCGCGGATCAGTTGTGGACGATTTTCGAGTGGCCACAGGATGGAAGGGTGGGACAAGGATGGCGAGATTTGGTTGGGCAACAATACGTTGAAGGCGGCATTAGACTACCTACTTGGCATCCTCGACGCTGGTTCTACTGAGCCCAAAAAGCGACCTAGCACCTCATTGATTTGATATACACCGGGAATACATAAATATGGTCTACAACACTTGCATGCATCACCCTCAGCCTGCAGCGTGCGTGGACGAGCTTGAACTCTAATTCCACGTCGTCGACGTTCTCAAACTAGTAGGTAATCGGACACGGAAAGGATTTGTATAGCAAACAGAACCTGGATCATCTTCGGCTGGCTGCCCGTCCCTTGAGCCCTCATTCACCGATCTTCCATCCCGATCTCGTCCCCCTCCTCCATCTCCGGATCCTGGCCTCCATTCGCAAACATAATATCAGAGACAGCACCCTCGCGAGCAGACGGCGTCGAGAAACCGAACGCGCTGTCGATGTATGCCTCTCCAGCGACCAGCCTGGAGTGGAACTCCCGGATGCTGAGCGTGAAGCGAGGGGCGAGAGCGATTACAGCGATGCTACTTGCGGCGAGCACCATGACAACCTGACCCTCGGAGGCGACGTTTGTGATCATGAACACTTCACGCACCAACATACTGTCAAAGCCAAAGGATGGAAGTTAGCAATATGTGGGCTTGACACTAGAAGACTCGGAGAATGGGACTTACACAATGAAATATAGAATGCCGTCCCAGAAGATAAGCTCTGCATAATGGCTCGACTGCCACCTATTCGTTATTCTGTACATTTGGAGAACCTCCCTCAGGTACTGAATAGACACCAGGATGCATGCCACAGCACCAAGAACAAGCTGCACAATGGGAAACAGTCCTTGCCATCTTATCAGCAGAGCACTATTAATATCCAGTCCGCAAGCTGTGTGATCGAGCACATGCACAACATGAACTGCAGGATTATTAGAAACGGCTAGCAATGACTCGATATAAGGTCGAATGCTGCATACCTGATATGCCTGATACCTGGTTCAGGGAGGGAGTCTCCGAGATGCAAATAATAATTGAAATGATGCTCTCCGCGACGAAGATTGTGAGGAGGGTTCCCAATACCAACCTTGACTGGTGGCACAACGCCCCAACACGGAGGATTGTCGCTACTAATCCGCCCGTTAGACATATTTCGCTTCCTAGAACGACTCCCAAAACAACTTACATTTTGTAGCAGCGAAAAAAACAGCACCCGTCCAATTAGAGAGGACCCAGGTGATGCTGCCTTGAAGTCAAAGGGAGGTGGTAGCTCTAGAGTCTTGGAGAGTCGCACTTACAACTGTTCGTTTCGGAGTCGTTGCATTCGGTCAGCCAATAGGCGTGCAACAGGTAAATACATACAGCTAATTGGGTCCATAAATCAGTACATTGCTTGCTATTCTAGACAGAGTAAGCAGTATTTTACCTTTTGGGTATCCCCAAAGCGAGGTTGAAAGGGTCCATCGACTTATGTATGGTCCATTAGTCTCGGGCTGCTCAGTCTGGCTTGTAAATAAACATACAGACGCCACCGAGTCTACGATTCCGATCTCGCATCAGCATCCCATTGGGCGGGCTGTAACGTCATCGACTTACAGGACATTCACGAGGGCACAATAGCGAATCTGAATGATCAGTTACTAAAGCACAGTGTTTTGCACCGAAGAAACGCCAAGACACGCACAGTAACAAAGAGAGTAGACATAAAGGTCCAGCGTTTATTCTAGTCACATCAGAAGGGAGAGGCAGGAATTTGAATGCCGACGGACCCATATATATTCCACCTGTAGGGATCATGAATTAGCATCCAACTCGTCTGGGATACAAGGGAGTCACGACGCCATACCTCCTTCGCAAATGTTAGTGCTGCCATTTGGGTGAGCGTAAACGGAAGCACGAGTAAGTGTTTTGCCTACCGTAATCATATATGATCACAGTGAGTAGGATGACTAGTCCGCCATTGTGAGATCAGGCTACGTGTGCGTGGGATGGTCTCACAAAGTTGATAGTTACCCAGTCGCATATTCATTACGGCCAACGCCAACATGGAAGAACTCATTGCATCAGTTGACATTGTCGTGATTGCAGGGAGACACCCGGACCTGCTCAAGAAATGGGATCGAGGTTAGTGACAATAAGATGGTTAGACAGAGTAAGGGTTCAAGTTGGGGCAGTATAACCTGAAAGCATACTTGAAGGGATATACTTAATATCATGAAAGCACTCACCAGGTAACGAAGGACACTGGCACCATGAACCTGGACCCTCGTATGGCCGCACTTTTGCAATGCCATGTGTACCCGGCAGGCCGCCACGATGCCATTGTCTATGGATGCGGTAAGAAGACACCGTCGATGAAATCACCACCCAATGAGATGATCCTGGATACTGCCAGTGTATCCACACTTTTGCAATCCCATGTGTACCCGGCAGGTGGCCACAATGTCATTGTCTATGGATGCGGAAAGGAGACTTCGTCAATGAAATCACCAGCCAATGAGATGTTCCCGGCTACTGCACCCGTGGGCATAGCTAAGGAGGGAGGGGGTACATCAGCTTCCGTTTGGAAAAATCAAGTGGCCTGTGTAGTACAGTTGTCAAACAAGAACGTTACGAGAACGTTACAATACTGCCTTGCAGATGTGTTGTGGCTGGTAACGGGAGAATCTCCGTGACTCTAGATTAGAGAAGATGATAATTGACAAATCCCGCCGACCGAGTGACCGCCAGTGGCAGATAGCCCGGCAAGTTGGCGGAACTCAAATGATTCATATTATAGTGGGCAGCTTCACTCTGAGTCTGATGTTCAGGTTAGTACCTTCGAAGATGCCGCTAGTAGGGGTCGACTTGACTCACTCGACTCTGAGTCAAATTCCAGTACCGCCGTACACCCTGAGTGGTCTTAGTCAATGTTTTCAGATCTTTATGCATCTTAGTCATTGCGGCGATGATACACCTTGTTTTTCTCGCCGCAATACCAATCTGCAAAGTAGTGTTGTAACGTTCTTGTAACGTTCTTGTTTGACTACTCTACACAGGCTGATTGAGAGCTCTGATTGGATGACGGCTAGTAAAAAAGGTAATTAGTAATGATGCTTCCAAACGTAGACTGATTTTCCTCCCTCGGCTATGCTTGCGGATGCTTGACCGGAATCCGGCATCCAACTTGAAGAACTTGAACTCGTTGCCAACCGCATCCACCTTGGCCACATTCAATATTCGATATTCAGGCTTTGACGACGAAATCAAAATGATCCGAATTAGGCGGTCTTCTGATGGACCGACAGTCATCAGTGTTGAGTCAAACAAATCAGCTAACCTGCGAGAACATTTCAGAGGGTTTGCCTACTCTGTGTCCTCCTACGTTCAAGTTCAGTGTGTGATGAGTTGTTTGTTTGCTCTGAGACGAGCTAAACAAGGTTGGTTCACTATTTCTACTAGCTAGATAGTGGCTATCTGCGAATCAAACAGTCGCTTTAAGCCAAGAGGATGCTGCGAGTCTTTCAGCCCTTCTGAGTCTTTGGTGGGTTTACTGCTGAGTCGCACCACCAGCCAATGGGAATATCAATACAAAATCGAGTGATTTCTCGTCGGTACTTGGCAGTATTACGGTCATCTAGATGGAGATAGGCCAGTAAAGCGCATCGACTTGCACCATTCCTTCATTGACAGGCTTCTGCTTTTCATGTATTGGATATTTTTCCGGTGACTGCCTTATCATATCGGTAAAGAAAGACGAGACGAAGAATGGAGATAATGAAAATCTAGGAGGTACAGTCAGTGGTCGTGTTCTTGCTGACAGATAGCTCCCCTCGTAGCATTACAACTTGAACTTGAATCAATCTCAGCAAGATGTGGGAGGACAAACGGGATCTCGGTTGATAAAATGGAAATGGTATAAAGGTAAAGAAGTAGGCAGGGAGGGTCATGTCACGCTGGAGGAATTCATTTTAAGTCCTCTCAATTGTCCTCACGGCGCTAACACCCTGCCAGCGGGAAGATGATCAACACGCGACTCACGTCACGTGGAATACGTTCGTCGAGTCGATTCAGGACATGAAGCGCAGAATCAACCTTCTGCTTGAGCAAACGGATGGTTCAGGTGCCGTCTGGTTGAATGGTCTCCCCTTGGCGAATCTAGACGAAGGTGGCCTGAGCTCATTTTTCCAGAAAATACTGCCCTCATTTGATTCAGTATCAGGCTGGCGTGGCAACGACGTGTTCTTTCTCGAAGTCTACCCTGGCAATGGTTAATGAGCCGTGAAAAAATTGGAACAAGCCTGAGATTGGTGTACTGACTCTGTGACTCCGATCAATGGTATTCAAGTATTCGAGGAAAATTTTCTAACGGGTTACTGTCACTTGGGGCTCTTCACGGGAAACGTTTATGAGCGTTACCCATTGCCCCTGTTTTAGTGTGAGTGGTGAGCTGAAACTGAGCGATTGGCTCTAGCCTGAGGCTTGTCTCTTCGAATGACTCTGCCATGTTACATTCGTCGGAGAGGTACTGCAGATGCCCACCAATGCCTTGCACGCTTGGCCAGCAGGTCACGCCCAACGATTATTATTGCGAATCCTGTTGCGTAGAACCGTTCTACTAGTCTTAAGCACTTGGCGGCCAAGTAACTGAGCAGCCCGTTGATGGGTATTTCTAATCTGAAGTGATCACTATTACCTTTCAGAGTGTCATTCAAGTACCAAATCTTCACCACCGTCCATTCTGGGCCACAACCTGAGGTGATAGTATAGATATACAATATTAAACACAACCACGATGTGCGGTGTTTGACGGAATTCGAAGGCAGTATTTCATTTATCAACTGGCTGCACGAAGTTTGAGGGGCCGGTAACTTACCTACTACAAGAAGCACATCAAACTCGCCACAGAACTTCGGTGCCGCTCCGAGTTGTCTATTTCCGTACTTTCGGCTGTTGGGTTGGGTCGGTGGGGCATCGTTCCCAACATTTGGTGGCATGTGGCTCTGCATTTCAAGCTTGGCGTCATGCGTGTCTGTATAGCACTACCAAGGCTTTTCGGACCTCCGTCGGCTGCGGACATTGCGCTTGGCATTGATCACATTACCATCAGTGTGGTATTAAATATCGCCGCGCCATCCGTACCGCGAGATGATTCGGCACCGGTCATTGGTGCGCGGTAACTTGAACACCTGCAGAATGCACCTCGCTTGATGACCGCGATCTACAACATCGTCTCCCAGTTCAGGGTCGTGTCTCTCGGACCAGCTGGGGACAATTTGCGAGTGACTACGGGATGGAAGGGTGAGACATTGTAGTGCGGCTCACTGCGATAATCGGCTTCTTCCATTTAAAACAATATTTGCTAAAGCCGAACGGAACCGACCGAAATTTTTAATAATAATATTTTGATCACGAATAATAATAATAAAATATCTCAGTACAACGTGTCCACAATCGGCAAGCTACAGCGCCACTCTCCTTCCTGCAGGCTTTCACCGTTCGCCTTTTGCTCGCTCCCTCGCGGTTTCAGCACGTCTTCCTCGTGAGTCATGTCGCGCATTTCTCTGACAAACTTGTTTCCGACCACCCATCAGTGGGACTAGTTTCCCCCGCAGTGTTTGCGCTGATTTCCAGAGACCATCGACGCTTGGTCGAACAGCAAATAACTCTCCTCAAGTTCTCATATCTTTGACCCGTCTCATATCAGTCGCTCAGAAACGCGCTTCCACAGCTTGGCGACGCACTCTTGTTCCCCGCCGCACGCAGGTATCAAACTCACTCACTTCCGCCTCTAATCCCACTTCGGACAAATCCTCCTCACTGAATTCTCTGGGCCACCTCACTCCTATTCTCGCCGCCATGCCCATCCACGTGCATTTGCACAAGCCAAGCGTTGCCTATCATCCGTCGTTCAAGACGTTCAAACCCTTTGTACAAGAAGGCTACTCTATCACAGTAATACTCGTGGCTGCTATAATGAACTCGGCAAATGGGATTCTATTGACACTCCAAATCTACGAGCTGAGGCTGCATATATGCGCGTTAGTCTGTCATTTCGGGCTTTGGACTGGTTGTCCTTTGCCATCTGTGTATGACATTTCATTCATCAGTACTAGTGGGTTTTACCATTGAAGGCCACTCTTGATTCTTGAATATGTGAAGTTTTTGCTCGCTCATCGCGAACCTACTTAGGATCTGTGGTTGGTACCACATCTTTTGTGTGTGACGAGCCGAGCTGACGATGATTAGTACAAGCGTGCTGATGAACAAGCATACTCAACCACACGTCGGATCAATTGTGACCCAACTTGAAGGACGCACGACATCACTTCTCTATGCTGGCCATTTCGACTCGGAGTCAAATCTTAACCCCCCGCTTCTCCTTCCTCTCTGCAGCCATCATGATGTCCTCTCGCATCTCTGCACATCCGTGACAACACCAAAACTGTCAGCAAGTACAACACGGGCAATGTCAAGTGCTGCAACAGCGTCACCAATGTATGTTGTCCGTGTTTGCCGATCCCACGTGTTCCCCTCACTGATACTCTGAAACAGGCAAGTGATATCGCCAAGATTCTCGACTATCCTACTCATACGACCCAGCGGACAGTGTCGCGCTCGACTGCAATCCGATCAATTTGGGCGGCGCGGGAGAGGGTGCTAGCTGCCAGGCACAGCCAGCATGCTGCTCGAACAACACCTATGTAAGTCTGCTCTCTTTCCTCTGTTGACGAGGATGTTGCTCACCTTTCACCCGGACTCAGAGCGGTAGCTGGAGCTTCAATGTGGGGTGTTCTCCGATTGACTTGAACTAGGCTTCTGTTTTTGCGGGTTGCACCTGCAATCCTCTCCTCTCGAAAACATTGGATTGGTCGATTGTCGTGCCTGTTTGCCTGTCCAATTGGTTCGCAGTATTATAGCGCCATGTGTAGTAGCTTTTTTTGGTAGAGAAATTGAATGAGGCAGTCTCATTCGAACCTGTGGTCTGTGATCGTGATGATGCGGAATAATTGGTTGAGAACATCAGGTAAGGCTGGAAGGCGGCGATGAACGGAGTACTTGGCATCGTCAACGTTCACTGGTGCCATTTGAGCCAAGGAAGTGAGCCATTGGGAATACATAAATACAGTCCACTGCAAGCGGAGAGGTAATGTATAGCATACAGCACTTGCGTCATCTGGGACCGACTGCCTGTCCCTTGAGGCCTGAGTCATCGTTGTTCCATGGGGATATCGTCCCCCTGCTCCATCTCTGGATTATGACCTCCATTCGCAAACACGATATCCGAGACAGCACCCACACGAGCAGATGGTGTCGAGAAACCGAATCCATTGTCGAGGTGTTCGTTTCCGGCGATGTCCCGGGAGTAGAACTCCCGGATGTTCAGCGTAAAGCGAGGGGATAGAGCGACCAGAGCGATGCTACTCGCAGCGTACACCATAACAATCCAATGTTCGGAAACGTCGTTCGTGATGGTGTAGACGGAAACCACGTCGTGCACCAGTACACTGTCAAGGAAGCGGGTGTAGTAAGCAATATGGGAGAGCAATAGTTGGGACACGGGACTTACACACAGAAATAGAGAACGCCCTCCCAGAAGATAAGCTTTGTGTATCGGTTCGCCTGCCACGTATGCGTTCTTCTGTATATTTGGAGAGCCTCTCCCATGTACCGAACGGACACAAGGATGCAGGCCACAGCCCAAAGAACAAGGTCGATGATGGCACCCAGTTCCGCCTGTGTGATTGCCAATGTAGTATCAAGAACTCGTCCGCAAACTGTGTACTCGAGCACATGTACCACAGAAACTGGTGGACTATCAGCGACAGCGCACAATGAACGGATATCTTAAGGCTGAATGCTGCATACCTGAAACCTGGTTCAAGGAGGGAATCGTCATGATGCAAGCAGTAATGTAACTGATGCTATTCGCGAGGAAGATCGCGAGGAGGGCTCCCAATACCAACTTTGACCGATGGCACAACGCCCAAACACGGAGAATCATTGCTACTAGATTCACCGTTATACGTTGCTTCCTTCAAGTTGAAGTGACTTCCAAAACAACTCACATTCAACGGTGACAAAAAACGTAGTGCCCACCCAAATACTGAGAACAGTAATAATACCGCCTTGAAGTCGCTCAAATGAAGACGATAGCTCTAGAGTATTGGAGAGTTGCACTTACAACTGTTCATTTCGTCGCATTCGTTTGAAGCGGTCAACAAATAGGCGCACAGCAGATTAATACATACAGCTAATTCGGTGCATATATCAGTACATTCCTTGCTATTCTAGATGGAGCAAGTAGTAATTTACCTTTTTCGTATCTCCATGGCGAGGTAGAAAGGGACCATCGACTTAAGTATGACTCCTCAGTCTGCTCAGTCAGAGGCTGGCTTGTAAATAGACATACAGACAGCACCGAGTCTACGATTTCGATGTTACATCAGCATCCCAGTCGGCGAGCTGTAATGTTATCGACTTACAGGACATTCAGGAGGGCACAATAGCGAATCTGGATGACCAGTTACTAAAGCGCAGTGTTTTGCACCGAAGAAATGCCAAGACACGCACAGTAACAAAGAGAGTAGACACAAAGGTCCAGCGTTTGTTCTGGTCACATCAGAAGGGAGAGGCGAGAACTTGAAGGCCGACGGACCCATATATATTCTACCTGTAGGGATCATGAATTAGCATCCAACTCATCTGGGATACAAGGGAATTATGGCGCCATACCTCCTTCGCAAATGTTAGTGCTGCCATTTGGGTGAGCGTAAACGGAAGCATGAGCAAGTGTTTAGCCTACCGTAATCATATGTGATCACAGTAAGTAGAATGACTATGACGTCCGCCAGTGTGAGATCAAACCACAATGTGCGTGGGATGGTCGTACAAATCTGATAGTTATCCAGTCGCATATTCATTACGACTGACGCCAACTTGGAAGGACTCATTGCATCGTCGGTTGACATTGTCGTGATTGCAGGGAGATACTCGGACCGGCTCAGGAAGTGGGATCGAGGTCAGTGACAATAAGATGGTCAAATAGAGTGAGGGTTCGGGGGTATAACTTGAAAGCATACTTGAAGGGATATTATATGATAGAACTCACCAGGTGACGAAAGATTATGGCACGGTGGCACCATCATGATGGACTCGGACCCTCCCACTAGCTACTAGTGGTATGGCCGCACTCCTGCATTGCCATGTGTATCCGACAGGCGGCATTAATATTGTCTCATAACGCCAGTGGATGGCTAGAAAGAAGACCCCGTCAACGAAATCACTGGCCAATGATATGCTGCTAGCTACTGCTGGCAATGGCAGAATTTCCGTGACTCTAGATTAAAGAAGATGTTGATAATCGAGAAGTCCCGGCGGCCGACCGAGTGACCGCCAGTGGCAGATGTTGGCAAGTTGTTGGAACTCAATGTTTCATATTGTTTGTGGAGCGGACAACTTCACCCTGAGTCGGACGTTCAACTTGAAGTTACTATATGCCCTTGGCACCCGAAGAAATCGGAAACGATCCGAATTAGGTGGTCTTCTGATACTCGGATCAGTGATGCAGCACTCTTGATAAGTCAAGCAAGTCCACTGACCCGCGGGAAACATTTCAGAGGTATCGTCTGCTCTCAGCGTCCTCCTACGTTCAGGTTCAGTGTCAGGCTGATGTCAGTTGTTTGCCTCCCCTGCCAGTGAGACGACGAGAAGCGGCCAGTAACTTAGCTGTCACGAGCAGCACATCAAGCTGGCCACTGGCACGGAACGGTGCTGGTCGTCAGTTTCCATCCATATCTAAGTTGGCTTCGCCATAGATGTGGTGCTTTTGGCTGTCGGGACGTGTCGGTGGGGCATCGTTCCCAACATTTAGTAGCATGTGACTCACCTGCATTTTCAAGCTTGGCGTCGTGTGGTGTCTTTGTAGTGGCGCTACCAGGCATTTCAAACCTCCGTGGTCTGCGGGCATCGCGCTTGGCATTGATCGCATTACCACCACCAGATATCATCTGATACGGTATTATTAAAATACTAGTATCGCCGCGCCATCTGTGCCGCGAGATAACCCTCGCTTGATGACCGCGCTCCACAACGTCTCCCGGTTCAGAGTCGTGTTCCACGGATCAGCTGTGCACGTTTTACGAGTGACCACAGGATGGAAGTGGGACAAGGGCGGCTCACTGAGACAATTGGCTTCTTGGATGCACTCGCACTGGTCTGATGAGATGCTGGGGTGTCCATGGTGTCCAGAGGGTTCATACAGAAGCTAGGTCATCCATACTTTCAGGAAACCTGGAATGCTTGGCTTCAAGTTCGGCCGTGCCCGCGCTCAACTGCAATCCGATCAATTTGCGCGGTGCGGGAGAGGGTGCAAGTTTCCAGGCAGAGCCTGTATGCTGCTCGAGTAATACCTATGTAAGTCTGTCCTCTATCCTCTACGATGATGACCTTTTCACCCGGACTCAGAGCCGTAGCTGGGGCTTCAATGTTATTCGATTGACTTGAACTAGACTTTTGTTTTTGTGGATCACACTTGCCGTGTCTGCTCGGTTCGTAATATTATAGCGCCATGTGTAGCTTTTTTGATGCAGAAATTGAACGTTGTAGGCATTCTCAATATTCGAACCCGTGGTACGGGACGGCGATAATGCGAAATACTTGGCTAGGCAACATCAATTGCAGACCACCTACTCGGCATCTTCGACGCTGGTTCCACCGAGTAAAAGAAGCGACCTAAGTTACGCCTCATTTGATGAGATATATACATATATGGTCTACAGCACTTCTCATCGACACGCAGCGTGTGCTCGGACGAGATAGGTAATCGGAGCCAGAGAGGCGTTGCATACAGCACCTGTGTCATCCTGGACTGGCTGCACGTCCCTTGAGCCCTGATTCACCGTTCTTCCATCCGGATCTCGTCCCTCTCTTCCATCTCCGGATCCTGACCTCCATTCGCAAACACGATGTCAGAGACATCACCGATGCGAGTAGATGGTATTGAGAAACCGAACCCGCTGTCTATGTGTGCGTGTCCGGCGACCAGCCGGGAGTGGAACTCCCGGATGCTGAGCGTAAAGCGGGGGGCGAGAGCGGCTACAGCGATGCTACTCACGGCGTGCACCATGACAACACAGCCCTCGGAGGCAATGTTCACGATCACAAACACCTCAATCAGGTCGTGCACCAGCATACTGTCAAGGTCAAAGGACGGATGTCAGCAATATAGGAAAGAAATAGCTTAGCACCGGACTTACACAAAGAAAAAGAGAACGCCGTCCCAGAAGATAAGCTCTGCGTAATGGCTCGGTCGCCACGTATTCGTTGTTCTGTACATTTCGAGAACCTCCCTCAAATACTGAGTGGACACCAGGATGCATGCCACAGCACCAAGAACGAGCTGCACAAAGGCATGCAGCTGTAGCCATCTTATCTCCAGAGCGCCGATATTAGGACCCAGTCCGCAGGTTGTGTGATCGAGCACATGCACAACATGAACTGCAGGATTATCAGAAACGGTTAGCAATAACTCGATGTAAGGCCGAACGCTGCATACCTGATATCTGGTTCAGGGAGGGAGTCACCAAGATGCACACAATAATTGAAATGATGCTCTCCGCAACGAAGATCGTGCGGAGAGCTCCCAATACCAACCTTGACTGGTGGCACAGCGCCCCAAGACGGAGAATCATTGCCACTAATTTCGCCCGTTCGAGTTATACATCGCTTCCTCGGAGTGACTTCCAAGGCAACTTACATTCTGCAGCAGCAAAAAAATAGCACCTGTCCAATCACTGAGGACAAAGATGACGCCGCCTTGAAGTTAATTAAAAGGAGGCGATAGCTCTAGAGAGGGTTGCACTTACAGCTATTCATTTCCGAGTCGTTGCGTCCGTTTGAAGCGCTCAGCGAATAGGCGTGCAGCAGATAAACACATACAGCTAATTCGGTTCATAGCTCAGTACATTCCTTGCTATTCTAGATGGAGAGCGCGGCAGTTTACCTTTTGGGTATGAGGTAGAAAGGGACCCTCGACTTATGAACGACTCATCAGTCTGCTCAGTCTTGCTTGTAAATAACCTACAGGCACAACCGAGTCTACGAGTTCGATATTGTATTAGCATCCTTGTCATTACGGGGCGGGCTGTAATGTTATCGACTTACATGATATTCGCGAGGGCACAGTAGCGAATCTGAATGACCAGTTACTAAAGCACGATGTGCTTCACTGAAGATACGTACAATAACAAAGAGAGTAGAAACAAAGGTCCAGCGTTTCTTCTGTGGTCACATCAGAGGTGTAGATGTGAGAAGGCGACGAAACCGACGGACCCATATATGCTCCACCTGTAAAGATCGTCATTTATAAGCACCCAACACATCTGGAATA
>JBBPOD010000685.1:0-15164 GCA_038091255.1 Tylopilus intermedius | reverse complement strand
TCTCGGTGGTGGATCGGGGCAAGAGAGTGGCACCAGTTATCGTACGACGAGCTGTTTGTTGACCCCTACGATCCGACCAGAATCCACGGAATCGTCCTTATCCTTGCTTTTGTAAGCGAGCTCCATCGATCTTTATCCTTTTCGTCTGACAATCTCTCCTATAGCTCGCTGTCGAGCTTCGCTCCACCGGACTCGGGCAACCTTTCAGTCCGATGATTTCTCGCTACCGAGTGCAGCAGGTGGCCGACGAATACCAGACGATTTCCGAATATTTGCAGCACATCATGACATCTTCCGAGCTGCAGGAGCGCGCACAGGGTTTTCATCAACTGCTCCTCTTACTACCAGTTGCTCAGGTTGTTTAGTCGCATCCTTGACAGTCGTTACTACAGAGTAACTGTATTTCTTATGCTAAGTGCAATGAGCATGTTCAGTTTTCAAAGGACCCACCCAAGTGATGCAATTGAGATACTGTACGAGAGCAGAACTAAAGGGCTACATCCGTGGCAATACACGGTACGGAACTTTTACATGATATTAGTCTAGTAGGCCCATCTGCAAAACGCACACCGACTACCCGAGTTAGATAGCGCGGGTAGTTCGATTAGCCACGTAGGTATGTCTTTTTTTCCCGTTTAGGACGCATGGCAGGCAGTGAGAGAACCAAGGCAGCGATAAACCGAACCACCGACGCGACCATTAACAAATCGACCGTCGAGGCGCGTAACGAGGGAGAAGAGGGCGGCGAGGGAGAAGCAAACAAGGGAGAATCCGGCAAACCCCTTCAGTGCTTAGGTTGCCAGGTACAATCATCATTCATCCAAGGAGTCGAAACCCATGCAGTATCTGGAGCAAATATAAATGCACGGTGAACCACATGCGAGTCGTAACTGGTCCCCATAAAGCCATCGGGACGTACTCTGATGTAATAGATTGCATTTAATCTGACGCAGAGCCTGATAACGGCTGCGTTTGAGGGCGTCCTCATGAAAAGGACTGCTACGATGGTAGGACCGAACCACCCCCAACGTGGGTTCATCATGGTGTCGGCCACTCCCGTGATCGGGCTTCTCATGCCTTTAGGACCGAATCCATGGTCGCAGGCAGACAAATGGAGATGATGGTGGAGTGCCAGAAGCTGCGGCATATGGGCGAGGGTCGACTAGATGATTGGGTGGACGTCGCCAAGAGGCTTGAGGCGCGCACAATTTCCAGAGCTCGTAAACGATCTGAGATGTGATTCTAGACGAGATGCACGCCGCTAGTGCACGCGACATGATCAAAGCGATCCGTATGTACTAGTATGGGCATGACAATTGGCCCATCTCGGTTTGTTCCGTCGTTCTTTTACGTGACTACATATATGTAAAAATGTCACACCCCTCTCGGAATGTCACAGGTGGCGCTCTGAAATGTCACACGTCATGTCGTAAGGTGTCACGCTGGGGTTACGTCTGAGTACTAACTAGAATAAGTAGCGGCCGGAATGGCAGCGCCGAAAGGTAAGTAGCTACGACACAAATCAGGCCCGGGCCGTGCTATAGACGAGTCAATATTACATCCAATCTTAATGAGGGTTATCTCCGCGAGACAGCCGACAGGGCCAGGCTGCCACCACCACAGTTCGTGATTTATGCGCTTGTTCTGCTTGATTCATGCCAGTGGCTGTCGAACGCGGACTATTGTTAGGGGCAACGGCGGAGCAACTCGGCATTTCCGCACTGGCTAACTTCATCCTAAGCCCGATGCGGTAGTCCGCACCACTTTGCAGAACTGTGTACGTGTTATGAGTCACTGGGCAAGTCAGCATTGCTTCACTGGCAACCGTCGGCCAACGAAAGGTCCTCCCAGTGTGGGGACGCTTAGAAATCTCTTGCCAGGACGGGATTCTTGTGTTCGCGCATTACGATATTATAACGGAGCAAGAGCCTTTGTCCGTGGACGCTGCAGGCGCAAACTCTCGTGTGTAGTTGCCCCCTCCTGGAACGGTGGGTATGGCTGCAACATGAGAGACTTTGGGCGTATAAGTGGCCTGTCACGACAGGCGGTGTAACGGGCAAAGAAAGGACACGCGGACGGTATGACACGTTGCCCTGCCAGCGAGAAAAACCATCAACGTTCGCGTCTACGGGAAACGTGGTGCAGCGCACAGAATCTGTCGAAGCGCCTGCGATGCCCCATTCACGATCGACCCGGCCGTACCGCATGCAGAAAGTGTCTTCAAATTCTTCACCTGATGATATATGCCAGTAAAGATCTATAGATAAAGGGACGTACGGAGAAGAGATTATATACAGAGGGCCTCGTTTTGAACGGGCTCGTTACGAACGCTTCGCTGTTAATGTTCATCGTTCATCCTGTGGCAGTTGCTGCGGTACTAAAGAACGACAAACCTCGCTATCAGATGTGATCAAGGACAAGGTGCATTTCACGTACTCGGAGCACATCTTGACTTGAGCAGCCATCTCATACACTTCCTTGGTCGTCGGTGCGAGAACATACCAGCTGTACTCAGTCGCTCCAACATCCAGACTGAACGCGGAAAACAAAAAAAGGACGCACTTCATCGTAGCGTTGTCGAGGATGACTACGAGGCAAGGTCGTCAGCGACGTTGACATCAAGATAGCAGCGAACAACGGACGGTTTGGTACCCAATCCTGCCCTCTAAAGACGCCGTGCATACAATGCGTGGGCTTGACCTGTTGATGCAAGAGTCCGATATTGGTGTACGCAAGCACGGCGGCGTGAGGGCGTGAGGGCTCTCCCAGGGGCTAAGGCCGGCGTGTGCACTTGGAAACGGCGAAATATGCGAAAGAGCGAGACCGGTGTCCGCTAAAGTCCGCTTGCTGCTGGATGACGGCCAGCGAGCTACCCAGACTCGGACCGTACGGCGGGCCAGGCGCGGGCCGACACCTAAGTTGAGCACATCAACAACACGTGGAGAAAGAAGCGAAGGACCGGGCGATACCCACTAATCGGACTCACGTCCAATCCTTCATACGCACCTTTCTCCCACAACCGCACATTCCCCGACACATCCTCTTCGCCTGACCAAAGAAATTCAACGTCAGCTCCCCGGACGCTGAACAGTAGAGAAAGCACACACCAGGCGTCCCGAGTAACACCACCTTACACTCGATCCCCAGCTGCACCATGGACGCCTTGACGGCACGCGACCGCCATCCCCGGGGAGCGCATCCATCTCCGAGTTGACGCCCAGCTCCGTCGTCGTCGTCGCCCCCTCGCCCGGCCGAGCGTAGGTCGCGACCCAGGCGGTGTCGAGCAGGTAGTGCCGCGTGACGTCGAAACCTGGGACTCCATGAACCGCATGTATTGAATTGTATCCGTCGCGCGCGTAGCTGTCACACGGCCGAGTCAATGTTAGCCTCCAGAGAGGATCGATGGACGCATTGTTCCTCGAACTTGAGCTCCTGTCGGACTATCGTATCCCGTTAGACGATCACGCATCGGGGGACGAAGGCGCACCATGGCCCGGGATCTTATCGCTCAACACTCTTCGATCGTCTGTTCGATCACGATGAGAATGTCTGCCCTGTACACCTCGCCGAGCACAAGTAGTGGTCTGCTCTAATGTGCGTCTAGTCGCCACAGTATCTCGGGACCCGTTGGCTGTAACGACCACTCATGAGGAGGAACCGTGGCGGAGACAGCAGCGTCACGGTGGAAACGGGCATCTTCTGGGAACCATGCCAAGCGATTGATGGATCGGCTAGAGCCTTTACAAATCTACACTGCGTTGCGAAAGCGTCGCGCCTTCTGAAACGTAGCGCGTTACTGTAGCCTGCCATAGTAGTATGAGGGACCCCCTCGGCCCGGGACAAATTTACAGAATTGGCCTGCTACGTCAACTACCAAAAAAATGTCACGTGGCCCGAGTACGTAAGTACTCCGACGGACCGATATTGAAAAGCAAATGGGTCACGCCTCAGGCCTCAGGGCCGAGTGCCGACATGCAGGAAGCTGTAATGCGTGCCTGAAGATCGGGACGCACACATTTCCTCTTTAGTTCCACTTCCTGTCGACGCGACACGTGCGAAGCCACGCATTGCAAGATGCTCATCGTACGTCGAGGTGAGTTGAGTCGGATCTCACTGGGTTCTCGCCCGCATGGCTGACACCGGATCAGGTCATAGGACCTCTTGCTTCCGAGTCGTTCGACGCCCGACCCGAGCGCGATCTTTCAGCTCGGCTAGTATCCACCCCCCAACGACGATGGCATGCCGACGTTCAAGAGCATTCACTATTTCAACCTCAACCGTGTCCCCCGTTCAAAGTTTACAACAGCTTGTCAGGGCTCGACTGGTGCCACCTCTACGCCAGTCTTGTATACTCAGAAATCGAGGGAAAGCGTGCGGTCTCCGGCCAGAGCAAACCGTCGCCGGCAGTGAGTAGCAGCAGCACCTCTGCCTCCACTGCAGACACGCTACTCCATGTCAGATAGCCATTAGAGCCCTGTTGCGCACCCCGGCGTCTGCCGCGGGACGCATGGAATATTCCCTTGCGGTGAGGATAGGATCGAACTGTGCAAGGACAAGTGAGTGGGCCGTGACGTATATACTTCGCTTGAAAGGAGACTGCTTGATGATCCGAGTCAGTGGTGATGTGGGGCCCGAGTGACTCGGAGGACAAGGAAAGGCCCGGGAGAGTAATGCCAGCAATCGCTCAACCAAAGTTGACGCGTCACGCGTCACAGAATCCAGCCATCTAGTCGACCACGACGTACCTTTTGTGTCTGGCTCGCCCGTCGTTCAGCCCGCCGACTCTCGTTCAAGAAACGCGACACACCATGGAGCAGTGGATGACCGGACGAGAAATATCTTGTTTCCCGGTCTTGTTGACTTCCATTCTCTCCCTGATGTCCGCGTCGAACGGAGGGAGGTCGTTTACTCAAAAGGAAACCAGAGTTGGGGATAAGCAGGGACGCACGGCGCGAGCCCCGGATCGCCTGTCAAGCTGTCCAGGACGCAATCGTGGCAAACCAAGGTCATACGCTGACGCCGTATCGTTCACTTGCGGTGACACGGAACGCTTGACCGGGATCCGGGCGTCGTGCCAGCGAGGTACTTTGCCATGTGTTGTCTCCTAAGTGATAACCGACCTACATCCCCTACCACCACTGTCAATGGCATGACCCCTCCGGGGAACCTCAGCGTACTCAGTTGCATTGCCATAGCCCTCATTGCAAAGTACTCGGGACGATGGAATCGAAAATGTAGCATAGTTTACATCCTATGCGAGTTCCTCGCTTCAGACCCAGTGTTGACACTGCCTCGTGTAGGATTGTTGTTCGACAACTTTGATCCTGAGCTCTACATGCGCACTTGGTCAACTTTGCTGACACAAGTACTATACCTCACTGCTCATCAAGTCGTGTTCTCTATCTAGAATAAAATAATGATGCAGAGCGTACCCGAGGTTCACATCTACTACTGTACGTCTACCATACGGATGTCGCCCATCAATTCTCCAGACAACGTCTCCTCCCAAACCTGGGTCACGATCAAGCCATATCACCACAGACTTGTACTGCGTGCGGCTGTGATGACTTCCCGGACTGCCAGCCTATGTGAGGAGTGAGATCTAGTGAGAGATCATCCGAACGTGTCAGGATATGCTCCAAGCGGCGACCGACGGCCTGATTGCCCTTAACATAGGTGATTTCGAGCCTCTGCTCAAGCACGCCGGTGATCTGAATGGATAGATCAGCTTTCTCCCGAGCTCAGGCAAGTTGGACGCTCAAATCCTGAGTGGTTTGTTTGAGAGATGCCGTTCTTTTTCCTGAAAACACGTTTGTGAGTGAAGTACAACTATCAAAGCTTGATGGGCGCACTCATCCTGTGCCGGAAGCGAGTTGATACGTTCGTAGAAACTATCTTCCTGATTGACCATACCGTCAGGGTGCTGGAGATGTTGTTGTTGTGCATTCTCAGAGGTTCATTCCTACTCCGTCTGGAAAACAAAACGTGGTGAGAGAAGGGCGAGCAAAAGGAGTGAATGAGCAGTTACCGCTCCAAGTGATCTTATAAGCGCACAAAGGGTAGTCTTTTACTACTTGGCTGTGCGCTGAGAGTCGGTGAGTTCGTCGCGAAGTACTCGGACAGTTTTGCGGAGAGGTAATCGGATCAGCTTGGAGGGGGGTGACACAGGACACGGTAACGGTGACAGAGTTGTTTCCACAGACAACAAGGTTGTTCATGAGAGAGTAATGGATGACATAGGATGATCGTACTGGCTGACAGATTCGATTTGCCGGCTAGTCGTGGTGCTCTGGAATGAGACCGATGAACCCTCCGCAGCTGTCAGGAATGCGTCATCCCTTGCCAGAGCTTGAACGCAATCGGCATCGTTGTTGTTGTGTTGAGAATGTGGTCCTGTTGCTTGCCGCATCCGAGTCCGAGTCAACAGAGGTGTCGGGTAAGAATTTCGCACGCCAGTTGACGTTGACTGCACACATCGCCTTGCCTTCACCGTGATCCACTAAGGCTACTGCCTGTGTCCATTGGCGTTCCCGCTTCTCGAATGCGCCACTTCATCCCACCGTCCACGACATGCTCTCTATCAGCGAGGATCGCGACTAGACGGATTCTTTCTTGATTCTCTCCATACCCCTTCGCTCTCCTCGCGTCCCTCGCCCTCCTGCCGTTCGTGCCCCCATCTACGTGAGTACTCCCCTTTCCCTCTCCTCTGCCTCTAACCCTCCTGCCCAACCCATTCAGGCCACCGTCAGTCCTGCGAGGTTGGTTGGGTTGATGATGCCCCTCTCTCCACCATCGGCGCGTGCCAGGTTACTCTCTACACTCACCAGACGGTAGGTACCATCGCCCTCACTACCTAGGTCGCCTTATCTCCCTCCGGGTGCTAGTTCAATCGTTGCAATCGGTTGAAGCCTCCACTACCTCGTCGTTCTCATTCATGGTACGTCCCTCGTGCCATCGTCAGCCCCTAGCCTGACCTAGCTACAGGTCCCAACGGTCGATGTCAATAGTAAGTGCACGCCTTCTTCGATGACCGGATCTGAATTTACGGTTACCCAAGTTACCACTATCTCCATCAACTCCCAAGGCTTCTCGGATTCTTTCACGTCGGGGCCACTTCCTTACTAGATCCAAGCATGCTGACGGTTGCGATCGTGTTACAGCCTCACGGGTGGACGGGAATGACCCCTGGCGATGGTTCGTCTGCCCCCGCCTCCACTTAGGTTACCATCTCATCCGGCTCACCCCCTTCCGTAGGCTCTTCCACTCCTTCTCCCTCCGGCAGACCCACGGCTCCATCAGGTACTTCCACTTTTGTCTTTGCAACGCGTTGGCTGACGGGTGGCGATGGACAGGGTTTGATAGTTACGTGGGGGGCTTCACGGAAATCGATTACGCAGCTTGAATGGAAAGACGATTCAAAACCACTGGAAGGACGGTGTGACGACCTAGTAAGTGCCCCAGTGCTGCACCAATTCCCATCCTGAATGACTTGGTCCCAACCACGGCAGTCTCGGCTTGGCGATTGATGACAACTTTCCAAACCTACGGGCCACATGGACCCACGGCGTTTTCGGGCTAATCTGTGTACGAATTCAAGGTGCATGGATCGTTGAGACGATTGCATACTTGCGAGAACACCACATCGCCAAGTTTACGCCGACGACCCACGCTGCGTCACAGTTCAAGAACCGCGTCCAGGAAATGTGTAACGCGACGTTGATTGTACAAGCAGACAGCTGGTACATGGGCGCCAACATCCCAAGAAAGAAGCGTGAGGTGTATAATTACACCGGGAGAGTCGCGGCATATAGGCAGGAGATCACGGAGGAGGTTGAGCGCGGATACCCCCGGTTTCATGAAAGAAGCTCTGAAGGTGGACCTGGTATAGGCGTTGCTTTTCGCGTACGTCTTCCGATGGCGAGTCTTGGAGCCTCGTACATCATACGCTGAACGTTGCTTTACCTTCTGTAGTACGAGGGAGTAATCAAGTTTGTTTACGCGTGATACGGTACCGATGCGCCGCGTTTGGCGTTTCCATGGACACTAGACTTAATCGCAAACTAAACACCAGGTTATGGCAAGGCAGACTCAAGTTCCTCCTCACGTGCCAGGATAGAAGGAAGTGTCGTGTCCAAGTCAGGAGACTGGCAATGAAAAAACTCGCCAAACATTCAAAGTCCCCGATCAGCGTCCGACGTGCGTATTATGCTCCTTGCTCCCCATACTGATAAAGCCAGTCGAGGTACGTTCACCTTCTTCAGGTAGGGCACCGGCGACAAGGGGCTGATCGCTGCTCGTGTGAGGTGCGGTGCAACCCGCTCGAACGCCTTGGTTAAGATCTCAGTACCTAACCCAGCACCACGCGAACACAGCGAGCTCTCCATCAGATCAGCGTGACCTGTTCACCATGCTGCCCCGCAACTTGGTTCTTGGAGACGCGGTAAGCGCAGCTCGTCTTGTGTGGCCACGTCCGACACCGATCCGTCGCATAGTGCAAACATGCTTCCGGGGACTGATCCATCACGCGTAGTTGTTTCCGCTGCGAGCTCTATCCCCTCAGGCTGTCGCCCATTCTTAGCGCTGACAATCACCCTGGGTGAAGGGTACAATGGACGACTAAGCAACCACAACGCCATCTTATTTCCCATTTCTCCAAAGAAGCCCATTGGCGAATCTGCAGAATATTACGCTACTGTTTCTCTTCCGTCGACAAAGCAAACGTTTCTACAGCTTGGTCTTCCCTCACAGCCAGACGTGCTTTACATACACACAGTTCCCGCTCTCTATCTGACGTCCGGCCCCACATCTAATACGCTTCCTTATCAATTCGAAGCCGAGACAGTGGAGCAGCTTCGGACACTCGGCAAATACCACCAGAGATCATGGTTGGGAGCCAGAATCCAGTATCAGAACTCGGGGGGCAAGGAGTCTGTGCAGGCGAATTGGGACACTTGGAGTCGCGGTAACTTGTACCAGCTTCATGGGCACTACGGACTTTTCGTGGGTGAGTTTCTGAATCCAGATGGAATCGATCTGGGGAGTATAACCCCACCCCACGTGGTCGAAGAGTTGATGATCTTCAAAAAGTGGGTCATATTTTTTTTCTGTCGAAACCCTCTCTCACTAGATATAGGTTGGCATTGGATTACGACCACAACGGGGTGGGAGGCCACATCAGCTGGTGTCGAGAGGCCCGCAAGGCATTCGTTCGTTTGGCTACTGTTTATCCGCGACTCACTACTAGTATCCAACCAGTTCTCCTCTACCGTTGGCGTCAGCGGGCGTCGTGTGCGGCAGCTAAACCTCAGTGGCGAGACAGGAGCAAGTCAATGCATTGTACCATATGAGGATTCCGGTGGACAGACGACCGATTGCAGACGACGATGAATCTACGGTGAGTGTTTTGTACGGAATCACTTGCAGCGCAGGCTCGACTGACACGCTGTAAGATTGAACGAACTGAAAGAGTAAGTACCAGTACCAGTCACAAAGATGAGCCCATCAAGCTCGTATTCCTTTTCCTTTTCTGCCGTCCGGACTCGATCCTCGTGTATCTCCAGAATCGGCGTCGCTTTCAGATCGATCAAGTCAACATTGTCTTGGTTGAACAGAAATTCTGCTCCATAGGCTGTCGTTCCGCCCCGAACGGATGGGGTGCTACAGCCGGCGCGCGCTAGCAATTCGCGCTTCTTAGGGTCCTCAATACGTTCACTGACTTTTCTCCTCCAGAAGTCATACACCACCTCATTGCTGGCTTTGTTGAATAGAATGTCTTGGTAATTGCTCACTAACGTGATCAAGTCAAGAACGATGTCGCCCAGGTGGCCGAGCGGATGCAACCGGGACAGGACGTCGATGAGTCAGTCGTGCGGCGAGGCAGTCTGTGCAGTTGGTGCAAACGCATGCGGTATTGTTGCAAGGAGTGTCACTATCTCTCTCTCGTGCGTTTCAGATTGTTTTATGTATATTGGTCTCCACTATGCTCGCTTTGTTTGTACTACTCACTTGTGCCCGAGGGCAGAGATTTGTCCGACTTTTAGATAAACCGAAAGCAGTCGAGATCTATACTCAAGATGAAATGTACTTGATCTTGTTTGCCAAGGATGGCAATCAGGTGTCGAGCCGCGCCAAGGGATCGCTTCGACAGGGGCGAATGGAAGACGGAGACGAGGTAGGCAAGCCTATTCAAGTGGAGCTGGCTGAGATCTATGCCGCTGCGCTGTCTCCGAGTCAAAAGTGGATTGTCTGTGGGTTGAGGCTGACGAATAAATAAGTCATACGAAGGGTACGTGTGGGTATGGGACTCGGACGCGCGGAGTCGCTGCGGACTCACGAGGTCTACGACTCGGACTCATCAAGGATCACACCAACTTGAACATGGTGTACTCTAGTATCGACGTCTCTCCAGATTCGACCAAGTTTGTGACAGGTTCCAAGGACCAGCACGCGTTCATCTGGAACATCAAGAGGCGAAAAACTCGTCGGTCCGCTCGAGCACGCGTACGAGAGTTCCGTGATGACAATGCCACAAGGAGATTCAGACCGCACCGCCACCGCGGCGGCCGAAAACCCCGATCCAAAATCGATCCGAACAATGACAGCGAGAATGGCCAGCTGCTGCTGGACTCACTGGCATCCTGTTTTTGTTCAGGTTAGCCCCTTCTTTATAGCTCGCCTGGTCGGCTGATGGTCGTCAAATCTTGACTGTCTTTTGGAAAGGTTAAGTCAAGCGATTCGACATGTCTTCAGGATCCTCGCTCACTGGCAGCACCTGGTCCTTTCCTTCGCGTGGATATCTTGCTTTTGTTGTTTTGGCACGCAATCAAAAGTTTGCCGTTGTCGTCACACATCACAAAGTACATCTTTGGGACACCTCTTCCCAGCAGCAAATTGGGACTACCATCAAGCACACGAGCTCTATCAGGTCAATCGCGCTCTCCCCCAACCACGACTGCCTCGCGACCGGCGGGAGAAACGGCAAAGCTATTCTGCGGCGTCCACGTGACATTCTTCCTGCGGTGTACATGACGGTCAACCTAAGTAATTGTAATTTGGCGATATCCGAGCCGGGGAATCTAACCTGTGTACTCCTGTTTTCTATTCTCATTGTGAGTACTCCACCATTTGGCTCTCGCTGCCTCTGTTAATCAATAGAATTTTAGCTACCTTTGATACATATCAGCAACGTCGAGTTCAGATCCTGGATGCAAGGTGATCTGACGCGCGCTGAAGAACTTTCGAATGCAGATATCGTACATCCCTTCGACCCTCTTTACTAGGCTCGCGCACTCGCCGGCCGTTCTCTCGTACGCGCACGTTTGAAACAGTGGGTTGTCGCCATCGGAGGCACCATCAAGGTAATCCAGAGTGATATGTGCTGCGACTCGCCCTTACCACCGTACCTAGTCCATCCAGATCCAACGATCCAGCATTGGTCACATTGCACACGCAATCGCCATCCTCGGAGCCGGTGACTTCGAATCAACGATACGAGCAGTGGACCAGGTCGTCGATGGAGCTCCCTCGAGTGAGAAGAGTATCCTCTCATTGATAAAGGCATGTAGCAGTTGTCTGCGTTACTGGTGGTATCACACATTCCATACTGCCATATCGTTCAAACTGCGAAAAGCACGACCATACTTTTTCCCACCTGGGTCGCGGAAGTGCCAGCCGGTGAGCGTTCACCATATCTCGCCAGGTAAGTACACAAAGCTCGTAAGACATCGAAGCAAATGACCACACTGTTCAGACCCAAATGTAACTCTTATTTGGGCAGATGACGCCACGGAGGAGAGAACACTAACTCACGCTGGAGTCGTTCAAGGAGACACAAATAGCTATCCCGTTTCAACGCGGCAAGTCATCTCCCTCGTGACTCAATGTCGAGTCCATCTCTTCTTGAAATAATGCTGTGTGAAATGAAACTTTGAGAGACTTCCTCCTGAAATTCAACGAGCTGTGTATAGCGCACTTGAAGGCCTTGGAAAGATTCCCAAGATGATAGCAGATTGACACCTCAATCTTGACCGATTGGCTACAGTGTATCAGTACTATCTCGGGCGTCTCGAAAACAACGGCGGCATAGCAGATACAACGCTCCATCGCACTGTCGCTAAATCCATTGAAACCCATCAAGGTATCATCTAAATCTTCCATCCGCATTCGAATCCTAAATCCAATCAGTGCAGGCCATCGAAGCTATGTTTCCTCCCCCATTATCGTGGGAGTCCGAGTCGGGGAAACATACACAAACAATATTTCCCTCCGGCTTTGTGTTGTCTCTGCCAACACAACTACTACTATCAACGCGCTCGGGCCATCTCTCGCGCCGTACGTGTGTTCGTCTCGCTCGCTCACAAAACTTGTCACTCCAATCGCCCACCGGTATGCCGACTTGATAGGTTACCGCCGGATGGGCCTCAAATACGACGACCTCCGTGCGTCTTTATTTATTTTTCTTATATTTCTTGCCGGCGTTAGGACATTCAGCTTGTATTCCTTGGACCGCTTGTCGAACAGAGACCAGCACGGCAAGCTCACAACGCGGGCTTTAATGCCCTCCTGTTTAAACTTGCTCGCTGCCTCTAATGCGACCGGAACTGTAAGCACATGCACTCATTAATGTCCTGGCTTCGGGTCAATTCTAATCACAATGATTGCATAGCTCTTCTGGTCCCACCAATTCAATGAGGAGTGCTGTATTCCTCGCAGCTCTCCAATCCGACATCTCCAAAGAATCCGCCTTGGTTATCGACATAGGAGGAGCCACAGTTCGTCCATCTCCCTTGTTTTCCTTTTCTGTCTCGATAACGGATGCGACTCGCAGACCGATATCGGAATGCTCATGTTCGTACTCGAGGCACCCTGATCGCGCCAACTCGTTTCTAACGTCCCACTTTCAAGGCCAAGTGGTTTCCCTCGGCATGCCGTAGCTTGTCGTGAACTTTGCGGAGTCTTGCTGAATTTCCCCATGCCTCATGTCACCAGGTAAGTTAACACGTTTCTTTTGTTCAAGTTTCAATCTCAAATTTCCGTTGTAGCATCGGTCTCGGAGGCGGTTCTCTCGCCCGCCAGGATTCTCACTCCAAACGAGTAACTATCGGACCTGATTCAGTGGGTTACAGAATCGCTTCCGAAGCCCACATTTTCAAGGGCGGAACCCTTACTGCTACTGACATTGCCGTCGCTGCTGGACGCGCCTCCATTGGCGATGTTGCTCGTGTGGCAAGTCTCGACCAATCCCTGATCGATGGCGATCAAAACGATGTTGCAGAACACGCTCGACGCGATGAAGGCGTCAGCCCTGTCTATCTCGTCGGCGGAGGTTCGATTTTGGCACCAGACGAACTCGTTGGAGTAAGCCGGGTACACAGATTCCCACATTATGACGTCACAAATGCAGTTGGTGCTGCTATCGCTCAGGTGAGGATGACAATTCGGGCATATCTGGGACAATGGCTCATGGATAGGTAGATATCTGGTACGATCGACTCTTTTGACGCGTTTCATCTACTCTCGTGGCTCAAGTAAAGAAAGCTATAGAAGCCAAGGCCATCGCCCATGCGGATTGGAGTGGAGACGTGGTACCCGATGAGATAAACGACACGAATTCCAGCTCTCATCAATCGAGTGAAAATATCGTTGCATCCTCCTCGACAGTATTGGATGCTGCGCCCGGAGAGACCAGTTCATTGGACTCAGCTGAAGATATCCTTGCGTACAAGCCCAAAGTACAAGATTTTATCCGAAACCGATCTCGAGTGGATTTCTGACGGGTGCTATATCCTGGGCTGCGGCGCAGGGGGCTCGCCGTTGCGCGTCTACTTAGATGGTGCGGGCGGGAGCGGTCGTCCGTGTTGTTGACTCGGGTTCTCTCTCGCCTGATGCACTCAGGCTGGGGTGGTGCACTGGGCAGCCCGGAAGTGTGCTTAGAGAGGTTGCTTGGGAACGAGTATGTGTCCTGCATCCCTCTTGGACCCCCTAAACAACATGTTCGCAGGTACAATGAGGCGAGTGGTGAACTCTGGCAGTTTATGGGAGTGGGTGTGAGACAATCCCCCTGCTGTCTCGCATTGACATCTCGTCCAGATGATCACAGCCGTCACAAAAAACTATGATATTCCGATCGTCGACGGAGATTTCATGGTATGTATCCATCATCCGCTTCCCCGCAGACATCGGTGACAGTTGCGCTCCTCAGGGTCGCGCGTATCCCACTGCAGGCGACCGTTACATCTGGAAATGAACCACGGAAGCAGCTAATCAAATCGCTGTGCAGTGGCACCAAACGACTGCGAACGTGTACGACGGCACGGGTCGCGCAGCAAGCCTTCTCCCCTGCGCCATGGCAAGTGGTGATGGGAACGTCATGGTTAGTCTTTCTCCCTTCGCGAACGCTACGACCCTGAGACGGGACTCGCGCTGTATACTAGATCATGACAAAGGCGAAGAGGGACATTGGCGTCGACGCGGCGATACGAGCGGCCTGTTTCGAGATAGGGTGAGTTGCTGCACAAACATCGCCACGCGTCTCCCTCTGAAGAAGCGTTAGTACGTTCGTGGGGCTGGCCAGTCGACCGCTGCGGGTCAAGGACCTGGGTGCCTCCATGATCGTGAACACGGTATCCTTGAGCTGGCACACCGGAAGAGCGATTGCGCTGGCACGAAAACAGTCTAACATTGACCAGATCGGCCAAGTCGTCGTCGATGCTGTCGGAGGTCCGATGACCGCAAAGGTACTGTTCAGCGGAAAGATTATCGACGTCGGCAGAAGGTATGGGCTAGACTCATCTCTTTATTAATAATGATCCTACTAAATTCATGATGTCCAAGATTGTACAAGGGACATACCATCGGAGAGGAGGTGATCGTGGCTCTCTCCGCGGACGACGACGTGGGAGGCGACTCAGCCGAACCCGAGACCAAGTTCACAGGAACGCTCACCATCCCGTTCAAGAACGAAAACCTGTTTGCAGAGCACAACACCCCGGATGGGCAGGCGATGGTGCGTTGTCGCTCCCGTTGCTCTCCGTGAGGACGCTCTGATAGGGGAGGTTAGATGCTCGCGATGGTGCCTGATCTCATCGCTGTACTCGATGCCCAGAGCAGCGCAGCACTCGGCACGCCGCAGTCTAAATATGGAGTGAGGGTCTTGGTCCTCGGGA
>JBBPOD010000684.1:0-15165 GCA_038091255.1 Tylopilus intermedius | reverse complement strand
CTGGATTGGATAACCACCTCTTTCCGCCTCCGATCAAGGGCCTCTGACAGACTGGTGCACGCGTGCAATACTACATCGCAAAGCCGCTGTGAGATAGAAGACCACTTCCAGAAGCGTCGGAGGATCTTGGCTGACATCGAATGAAATAGGATTCCGGGGAGATTGGTGTGGTTTGTATAATTTGCGAGGTTGCACATGAAGAACAGCAGGAAGGTTTTGTAGAGCTGATGGCATAGAGGATGCGGCTTTAGAGAGGACTGGATGGCCAGCTTGATGAGAAACCACAGGTGCGAGCGACACCAATCAAATGAGCCGTCAATCTGGACGAGGGTGCGACTTGGACGTGTATGTTTCGCAATGGTTTCTGGTTCAACACGTCGACCGGAACCACATAAAGTAGCAAGGAGCGGCTCAGTGACCCAATCGAGGAGTAAGTCTGCAAGACGAGAACGGAAGTTCCCGTCCTCAAACTCTTGATTGGGAATCGCAATCACCAGCCCAGGATATACGCTCTTCTGCTGTCCCGAGTCTCCTGCTAAGTGTTCAGATGGATACAGCACCTCGCACAGCGTGCAGTGATCCTGCCTCCTAAACATGACCCCGTAGGTGCTATCGCGATACGAAGCAGGAAACACGAGCATATCTAGGTGCTGTTAGCAACAAAGTCAATGATGAACCTGAATGCACACCTCCAGGTTTCATTCCACTAAGCAATCTGATGACAGGGGCCAGGTACAAGTCATCAGGTCGCATGAACGCCCTCAACGCCCTCTCCCTATTCCAACGTTGTGAAGGATCGACGATGACGCACAAGTTTGACAGCATGTTTGTGATGCGGGACCAGTGAGGCTTTTGATCTTCGTTAATGTACTCATTATAAGCGCAAGCAGCAACATGTACTGCTTGAGCGAGGGCGTACGCATTCTTCTTCGTATAATCGTCCTTGTTGGGCCGGTAGTGCACCGGGCAAAATACATGGTTAATGACGTATTCCAAAGTTGTTCCAGGGTTGTCAGAGCAACCAGTTTCCCATGAGAAATCGGACCAGAGCTTTGCTTTCGACGCGTCGTTGTCGAAAACGGAGGAGAACATGAGAGCGCAGTGTGATAAGGCAAGTAGGTGATGGAGGATACAGCACCAGGTCCTTCACCGGGGTCATGCTGTGGCTGCCATCCGCGCTGTGGGGCACCTTCCTGGAAAGGTTTTTCGTGACGGTGACACTGTCACACTGTCACAGCCTGTCATGCAGTTGAAGTTTAAATTTGCACCACCACAATGAACTCTGCTGAATTATTGACTTCCAGGAGCTACCGTACCTGCTTTTTACGCATTCGACTCGAAGTTTTATTTGGTGATTCAAAGTTTGGGCGAGGTGAGCTGTTCAAAGCACGATGTAACTTCCGTCAGAAGTTCCATGTGACCGTGTCTCGTTGTGATATGACTATCTACCCTCTAGTGAATGATCCTGCACGCCTTCTTGCTGTCGTATCATGATTCTGCGCCGGTGCCAGTAGTGTTGCTGCCCTCGAAGACATGTGACCTTATGATCAATTGACGACCAGCTTGAAGTCATATGCCCAAGAGTCATTCGCGCCAACCCGCTCGATTGCTAAACCCGCCGAGTTGCACGTTAATTATGAAATCCCAAGATGCATTTGATCCGACTCGTCTGGAATGGGTGACGCGATTTTGTAACGGCGGCTTCTAGTTCTTAATGTCCGCAGCTCAAGTTAATGTCCGAATTAAATTGACGAGTCTAGCGCTAGGACCACACCGGTCAGAAATTGTGCAAACGACGACCAAGTATTGACCATCGCCTCGTTCCTTGTAATCGGATTCCTGTCCTGGCTACTTTTCTAATGTCTTCATCCCTCTCTCCATCCTGGATGTGAACCGCTGCAGTACTCGGTTCCCGAAACACTGGACATGAAGATGCTACAGAATTACATATACGTGAAGGCGGAGACGAATCACTGTCAGTCCATGGGAGAGTAGCTAAAAGGTCCGGTTCGAACCTCTTGCGCGATCTCTTGTTTGTTCATTCGTGGCAACCAATCCCTTTGCTGAGAGTCATACCTGTCTTTGAACGAGTTGTCGTGACCGGAGGTCAATCATATTTGCCATCAATATTGTATAACGAGTCTGAGGATTGGCCGCGGCGAACGGACCAGAATTTCGACTGTGCCAAGCATGGAGTCAGGCTGATAAGATAGTTCCCCATTCGGCCAACGTCAGTTTGACCCTCTTCTCTGTCGTCCAACTTCCCGATTTACGACCTCCCCTCTGATGGCGTGATCACATGCAATTCGTCGGAATCGAAAATATCGTCATCTATATAATACCTCTCAACCAAGTGCCCGCCATCTCACCGTGAACTCTTATCATCATGGCTGGCCTCAACAGGTGGGTTCAATTCCTGTCACGGTTCACGTAGAACATTCAACATTGCATCGACAGACAACTCGAATTCGAGACCCTGCAGCTCCACGCTGGCCAGGAGCCTGATCCCACCACGCACGCACGCGCCGTTCCCATCTACGCCTCCACCAGTTTCGTCTTCAACGATTCTGCGGTAAGCTGTGTTTTTGATACTCAGTGTTCCCAAGTGATTAGGGGCTCATGTGGCGACCTCCAGCACGGCGCCGATCTCTTTGGATTGAAGTGCGTTGATAACATCCTCATCGAACACGTTCTCAGGCTGACCTTCGCTCCCACAGAACGTTTGGTCACATCTACTCTCGCATCGGAAACCCTACTGTCGTGCGTATAATTATTTAACCCCTTATCAAGACCCCTCTCACGGGTCCGGTTTCCTGGTGCAGGATGTCTTTGAGAACCGCGTGGCTGCGCTTGAGGGTGGGGCAGCCGCCGTAGCGACGGCGTCCGGCCAGTCCGCGCAATTCCTTGCCATTTCCACGCTTGCAGATGCGGGGGATAATATCATCTCGACGTAAGTCCGCAGTCACGTGTCGACTGTCTCGCGGTGTTTCAATGCCCCATATTCTAGGTCATACCTCTATGGCGGGGTAATGTTATCTTTGATCTGACTTTAAGACGTACTAACGGATCCACCCATAAGACGTACAACCAGTTCAAAGGTTTGGGTCTGTGCATCCACTGGAGACTTGTATTTACTGATATTACAGTGACGTTCAAGAAATATGGTATCGGCGTCAAGTTTGTCAACGGAGATGACCCGAAGGACTTTGAAGCAGCCATCGACGAGAAAACGAAAGCAATCTTTGTCGAGAGTATTGGTAACCCCAAGTACAACGTTGCACCAATTCCAGAGCTCGCCAAGGTATGCAGACTACTGCTGAGAATATCCCCCGAAAATGACGTTCTGTGGTGGTATTAAATTAGATCGCTCACGACAATGGCATCCCATTGATAGTCGACAATACCTTTGGAATGGGAGGGTACCTCCTCCGGCCAATCTCGCTCGGAGCGGATATTATTGGTAAGTCGTCTCATTTTAACAATATTACAATTTTCCCGACACTTTGATAGTACACAGCGCCACCAAATGGATTGGCGGTCACGGAACCACGATTGCTGGGGTCGTTGTCGACTCTGGTGTGTGCATTCTCTGTCCCACTGGCAATTTCACTGATCCTCGTTCCAGGCAAGTTTGACTGGGCTCGCAGCGGCAAATTCCCTTCGTTCACGTCCCCTGCGGAGGGTTATCACGGGTTGGTCTTCAGCGAGACGTTTGGATCGATTGCGTTTGCAGTGAAGCTTCGCGTGGAACTCTTGCGCGATGTGGGACCTGCATTGAATCCTTTCGGAGCCTTCCTCCTAATCCAAGGTCTCGAGACACTGAGTCTTCGCGGTCAGAGACACTGCGATAACGCATTGGCACTCGCGACGTACGTTCCTTCTCCGTACGCCTTTAACACTTCAGCTCATAACCACACTTCAGCTGGCTCCAAAAACACCCCAAGGTTGCATGGGTCTCATATTTAGGCCTTGAGAGCCATCCGTACCATGAACGCGCCAAGAAACTCCTCCGTGCCAATGCGTACGGTGGCGTGTTAAGTTTTGGTATCAAGGGCGGCCAAGACGTTGCGAGCCAAGCAGTGGACGCTCTCAGACTCGCGAGCAACCTCGCGAACGTGGGAGACGCCAAGACGCTCGTGATCCATCCCGCCTCGACGACGCACGAGCAGTTGACCGAAGAAGAGAGATTGACGGCAGGCGTGACGCTAGATTTGATTCGGGTCTGTATCTCTCATGTGTCCGGCGTGTCCCGTGCTCATATTGAGGACCGCAGGTCGCTGTTGGAATCGAACACATCAACGACATCATTGCGGACTTTGAGCAGGCGCTGAAAGCCGTGCCTTGATATGTACATTGCCAGTGTTATTTGTTGTTGTATGGGTTGAAGGTAAATGAATCATATTGTAGGAGGGGTTCGAATACCCTCGAGTCATACCGGTAGTATCAATGTGGGCTGTGAGTAACCCGTAGTTCTCATGGCTCGAGACAGCTGTACTGAGTTGCAACTCATGCCCCCAAAACCTGGATGCTCTTGCATTGGTAAGACACGCGTTAGCGGATGGCTGATGACTTAGGTCAAAACAAGCGTACGATGTTGGAACGAATCTGCTTGCCGGAAACTAAAAGCCCGCAGTGTGGCACTGACGAGTCAAATGCGCTCAGCGTCAAAAACACTGCTACTGTATGACGAATCCATCTCAGTGAATAGTACCGCCAAATAGAAGCCAAGAGGTATGAGGCTTTTCCACGCTGACTGGACTCACCATCGTCGACGACTCGGCGTTAACCATAAGAGCACAGAGTGGTTCAAGACCAATTACTGACGGCCTCAATTTAGACGATCTATCTGGATGGGATGAAGTCTTCAAGGGGGCGAGTCAATACCATGTAGCCACCTGGTACATCATAGCCATGCGCGGGCAGGATGCACCGAATAGTGAAACAGAAACTCACTCCTCATCCAAGACTCGGAAGTCCGCTGCCTGCAGAACGTGGCCTCGAAGATGATCGATGGTCCATCGTCAATAGCCTTTTGAAATTTGACGGAGAACGGAACCGTCACGGTATTGAATGATGACAGTGGCTATGCTCTGACTTTGGCCTGGTTTGTTCAGTCCGTCACTTGCATGTCATGATAGTCCGAACTTGAACTATCTGCGAGACTCGAGTCGTATGTAAGTAGTACCCACTACTCCTGTCAATGGACTTGAGGATGGCCTTCGGTTGCTGACATCCCAGAGTTGCTAGCGCTATTATTACCCATTGCATACACCATCGTGCGGACACATGAGGCTTTTCAATCGAATTTCGCTAACCACCTTACGAAGGGGGCGAAACGCGATCAAGGGTGAAGCATGATCGGTGTTCTGTTCATCCTGAGCGGTAACTTTCGTACGCCCCTCCGAATCTCGTCGCTAGCCTCCTACTCACATCGTGACGCCCAGTCGGGGCTCCGATTTCGGGGCGTATATCAGACACGGTCGCGCGGCGCGCCAAGGCGTGTGGATCCCCGACGACCGCCTTTGCGCGGTGTGGCTCGGAGGCCTCGTCCCCGTCCCCGTCTCCATCACGCTCGTGGGGCTCGTGACGACCTACGTCGACGGGACCCTCGGGCTGATGATCAACCTCATCTGCCTCTTCGCCCGCGGCATCGGCGTGAGCCCTCTTTTTCTTCGTCTCTACGCATCGGGTTTCCTGACCGCCGACCCTGTCTTTGTCTAGACGAACATGGTTCCCACTCCGACCGCGGGCGTATCCCGTCGACGTCACGCCCGCTCGGAGCGCCGAGGTCATGGCCCCACACCGTACGTCCCCTCCCCTCCCCTCCTTGATCCACACGCGCGTCCCCCTCGATGACCGCGCACGGCGTTTGTCCAGGGCTCTCCGACCACTCTGTTCATACCCGCCATGCAAGTGATCGGCGCCGCGACGCCCGACGTCCTCCTCGCCCTGTTCGGATACGCGCACGTGCGCTCGCGCTCTCCTTCCCTCGTTGCGTCGTTGACGTGCCCCCAAGGTTCATGATACGCTACGGCAACGCGCGCCTACATCGACGTGGGATACCGGCACGGAGATGCCCGAAATAATAGTAGACTAGAATTTAGATTGCGCGCCCGTTTCACTCTTGTTTCACTTGGTGTTTGTGTCTTGTCGCCTTGGTTTCTAGGGCGCGCATGGTTGTACGTGAATGCCAGTGAAACAGGGGACGGAGATACTACTTCGCAGACCTATGGTGCCTGAGACATTGCTGCTACGACAGGCCAAGGAACCTCCGCATCACACAAGTTTGGGCGACAAAGCTGAACCCCCCGCCTAGCAGCAACCAGTTATGCTCAGCATCAATCCATTGTTGAGACACATGTAGGGTAAAGGGAACATCGAAAAAGGAGAGAAAAACAATTCAACTAAACGAGCGTTCAAGGACATAAACTAGGTAACAGACAACAAGGAACGAAGTCCAAGCATCAACTGCCGAGACGGGAGCCGAAATAGAAACGAGCGTCAGCAAGGCGGGGTATACGCAACCATGAGGTTTTCTCCAATGAAGAAAAAATATACGCCAACTCGGCGAGATACTGCGGACCGCCAGGCGATGCTTACCGTCTGGCACTTCCACGACCATAGCCAGCTTGGAGGTTGTCGAGTTCTGCCTCCAGCTGTTTGATGGCGCTGTGAGCCATTTCCAGGTCCTTGTTGAGGCGGTCGCGCTCTGCAATAAGCTGTGAACAGTAAGATCAACCGAGCTCGTCGGAGAGAGATTGTACACACATGTTGTTCCCATTGCCTGAAACGTGCTTCCTCGGACTTGACCTGCTCGGTGAAGCGTTTACGGAGTGACTCCTCTTCCTCCTTGAACTTGGGATTGTCCACCTTCTTGACCTTTGGCTCGCCGAACTTCCTTGTCTCCATCTGTTGTTGCCTGTAGTTTTCGTAATGGAGGTCTTCGGTCGTCGAGATCAAGTCCAACATGTGAGTCCGGATAAGAAGCGCGCGCAACTTGCGGAAATCGCAGTGGTTCTCGTTCTCAACCTCGGCAACACCCCAGAGGTACTCACGACCCTTGACGACACGCCCATCAGGGGTCTGAACGTCCTCTGTCGAACCAATGATAGAAAATGGCATAGCCTCAGTAAGCATACGGGCATGCTCTGCGGCGGCCTCGTCGTCGGTCTCGACGGGGGGTTGGTAAATGCGGATACCTTGTGCGGCGATCACCTCCCGAATGCGCTGCTTGAAAACGAACAAGTCGTTTTGGGTGATAGTATCAGCCTTGGCGATGACGGGAATGAGATGGACACGCGTGCCAAGGCGCTTCATGATCTCAATGTCCAGAGGCTTCAAGCTGCAGTGTCGAGTGCGCGTGAGGAAGATAGGAAACTCGTGATCGAACAAACTCACGTGTGCCCAGTGGGACGGATGAAGTACAAGCAGGCATGGACCCTGAGGTCGGTCTTCTCCTCACGCTGGGGTTGTTGTTCCTGCCTCATATAGGCCTCGTGCTGGTCATCGATAAAGTCGACGATGGGGGACCAAGAGTCGCGGTTGTTGACGTAGTCACCGAATCCGGGGGTATCAATGACAGTGAGCTTGACTTTGAATTGCTTTTCTTCAAGCTCTGCCTTGATAATTTCGACCTCGGTCAGCTTGTCAAGCTGCTTGTAATGACGCTTGGTGTAGTTCTTGGCAGGAGACAGCTCGGTCGTGAAGAGCGTGTTGACCAGGGTGGTCTTGCCAAGGCCAGATTCACCTGCGTTGTGCAGAAAAAAAAGAAAAACTCAGCGTGGTGTTAAACTGGACAGAGTGGTACGACGCACCGACGACCATCATGGTGAAGTGAGCACCACGCTTGGCGACGATTTTGTGCCTCTGTTAGTGCGACGAACGCGACTTGTGAGTATTCATGACTGTTAAAGGGGTTGAATACGGACCTGGTTGGGGAGGTTTGCGATACCAATGCCATCAGAAGAAGGTGCTTGGGATGCCATGGTGTGTTACAACTTTCTCGATGGCGACGCGAGCAAACAACGAAAATAAACTCGCAACATTTTCATCCTCGTTGTTTGTCTCTGTTTGTACGGTGGCTACGCTATCTAGGTAGTGTCCATCGCGTCTTCTTCGTGTGCTCGTTCTTTTCCTTTCTTCGACTTTTTTTTCTTCTTACGCGAAGACGTGGTGTTGGCAGTTGCACCCTGCTCAAGCGCGGAAGTAGCTGCGTTGTCCGTCTCCACGTCCGCATATATAGATGCTACCTGTTCAAAGAGATCCGGCGACCTGCGCTCGAGAGGCATCGGCTCCGGTCGTGCCTTTTCCCTGAGTTGTACCTCTTTGAAGCGGATGCGCTGTTCAGCGCAGCCGACATGCGTCAAAGACCGCTTGTTGGGTGACGTGTCGTCTGCGCTCCTCGGTGAGCGTCCAAGACATGAGGAACAACTGTATGCCCACTCTTTTCTTCCGTGAATAGAAGTTCGGTACCGAGAAGCGTGTCATGACGACCCTTGAATATCGAGCCAGAGAGCTGTAGAAAAGGCGTGGGCGTATCGAGGCCCTGTCGTTTCCCTTGTCATCGTCAGTGCCATAGATGAGTGAACACACGCTCACGATCAATCTGTACGTCGAAGAGCTTGGGAGCAATGTAGGCTCTACCACGCCCAGATCCAGTGTGACGTACGAGACCTCTTCCTCCTCGTCGAGGTAATCTTCATCAGGTCCAAACGACTCGACCTGTCTGTACCCTGGCACCAAGGTCGTCGCTGGCATCAATGGGGGTTGTTTGGCAACACCTTTCGATCCAAACAACGCTTCGGTCCCGATGCCCGACATGTCCTTCCGTCCTTCCCTCACTCTTCGAAAAAAACTCAGCGCCGCGTCCCGCTCGTGGCTCTCCCGACAGTCTCGTGATCCCTACGTCAAACAGCGCAACGCCTCTCCCAACACCTACCGCTCCCGCTCTGCCTTTAAGCTCCTCGAGCTCAACGACGCCTGGGGATCGTTCCTGTCAAAGAAGGACGTCCGCGCCGTCGTAGACCTCGGCGCCGCGCCAGGCGGTTGGAGCCAAGTCGTCGCAGAAAAACTGGGCTGGATCGACACTGCCCCGCCTGACTGGCATGACTCGGACGGCTATGCGAGCTATGCAGCCGGAGTCGACGCCAATGACGACACGCCAAGCGCATACGGCTCCAGGCATGGGAGGGGCGTCATCGTTTCCGTCGACTTGTTGCCCATGGCACCGATACCGGGCGTACATAGCATACAGATGGACTTCTTAACTCCCCAAGCGAGGACCGCAGTCAAAGCTGCGCTCAGCACCCCCGAAAACCCTTCCGGGATGGCGGATGTTATTCTCTCTGATATGGCTGCCAATTTCTCAGGATACAAGGCCCGTGATGTGGAGAGTAGCCTTGACATTTGCCAGTCGGCATTCGACTTTGCCAAGGACAATCTGCATATACGACATACCCCGCAAGGAGCGACAAAGGGTCACAGAGGGGGGACACTCTTGTGAGTCAAGCCAACCCGCGTCGTGACTACTGTTAACTCCGTCATCAGACTCAAACATTTTGCTCATCCGCTATTACAAGATTTCAGGCGACGTTTGCTGGAGCCCAATTTCCATGCTGTCCATTACATCAAACCAGCTTCTAGCAGGGCTGAGTCCGCAGAAGGCTATTGGCTTTGTCTCGGCTGGAAGGGCCTGAATTCATGATACGTTTACATATAAACAACTTTATAGCCGTTGCATAGTCGTAATATACAAATACACTAACTCATAGAAGACAGAAGTGACATGGGAAGCATTCCCGCGCGCGATTCAAACAAACAAGACTTGGGCGGGTCACCCGCCACTCGTGATGAAGAGAGAATGTTTAGGCACCGAAACCATAGAGGGTACGACCGGAGCGCTTGAGCGCGTAGACGACATCAAGAGCGGTGACAGTTTTCCTAAGTCCAAGTTAGGTTGTGTACAGCATCCAGATGCAAACTGTCCCACCTCTTTGCGTGTTCCGTGTAAGTGACCGAGTCACGGATGACCTAGTATACGGAGTCAATAATCGGAGCCGAGCCGTTCACCGACAAGATGACTCACGTTTTCGAGGAAGATTTTCAAAACGCCACGGGTCTCCTCGTAGATGAGACCGGAGATACGCTTTACACCACCACGACGAGCGAGACGGCGAATAGCCTACCGGGTCAAGACAAGCGTCAGATATAGCGGACAGAGAAGAAAAGAGTACATACAGGCTTGGTGATACCTTGGATATTGTCACGGAGAATCTTGCGGTGGCGCTTAGCACCTCCCCTGGGCCACCGGTCAACGGGGATCACAGCAGAGTGTAACACAAAGACTTACTTTCCGAGACCCTTTCCACCCTTTCCACGTCCAGACATTGGTGATAGAGTATGTGACTTGGGTGTATGCGACTGAAACTTGGAAATATATACACTCGATGCAACGATACGGGTGGTGGTGGTTTAGAGTTAAAGAGCGCGTCAGCGTTGATTGGCGTGTTATATGATGTAATCAGGTCACGTGATCTCGCGCTGGCGCACGAGCCACAAACAAACGCAACTTCAAGGGGGGGACTGGATTTCCCCGTCATCAGCTCTACTTCGTGGATCAATCCGAGTCCACATCGAGATCCAGAAGAGATACAGGACCGGCAAGGACTCGGACGATCTGGCGAGACCACTGAGGGTAGTTTCCGGCTCCAATGAGCTACATATCTTGCTATGGTTCTCGGCCAGCGAACGCTAACTTCGGGGAACTTGAAGATTAATAGATCAGTGGCGTTATGAGCTGCCAGGTGAAGGCCCATCTGGAAAGCGCAAAGGAACGCACTCATTCGAAATTTCGACGACACCTTTCAAGTTGCGAGTCTTTTTTTTGGACAGTATTATTATTATGTGGCGCCAGCGGCTGACATGTCTAGTCCTACATAATACACTAAGGCGGGGATCACAGGGAATCTCCGGAAGTTGCGAGTCTTCCGTTGGCCATTAGCGACTCTAAAAAGGGTAGGCGACGCTTAGCCACAGGAAGTGGAACTTGAAGGTGAACAGCATGGTCACTGTCTTCCAATGGAACTACCTGCTTCGGGGCACAACTATGAACGCGCCTTGGTGGGAGCTTTGTTGTGGTGTGGAGTGTGCGCACATCTCAGCCACCTCTTTCGCCTCACCTTTGTGGTGATTCTAGCCGTAAAAAAACATTGTGAGGTAACTGCCCCGCTTACTCGCCAGCCCTGTGACAGTGTCAATCATTGCGCTCACTCAGGCTGTGCCGCAGGCAAGAGTTGCGTTACAACACAGCGTTTTTCTCTGCTGGGTCATCGCTCAAGCGGAAACCTTCACGAAACGACCATTTAAACACCGTCCACATTACCGTTGAACGTTCGGACTCATTCTCGGCACATATGCATCGTTCAGACCTCCTTTCCTCTATTCCACCGTCGCTCTCTGACCAGCTCAGGCGGAGAACTGACGAACTTCGCTCGAATATAGTCAAAGCCAACTCCAAGACGAAATTCGCTCTGAACGCGCCGGAACTCGCACATTTCCGCCATGCAGCTATTGGCCGTGTCGATGAAATGGATGTCGACAGCCTTGCCGAGTCCTTCAAGAAAACAGTTCCGCTTACAACCTACGATTCATACGCCCCATTCCTCGCAGTGCTTTCTGAGAAACCGTATAAAGCAAGTGCTATAGTCGACCTGTTCGCACCCGGACTCCCGGATTGTGTTTCCAAGTCGAGTTCCACGTCCGGTGGTGTTGCGAAATCTTTCCTCAGATACAATACTCTGTCGAGTATTAGATCCTCGGGCGCCACATCGCAAATCACCTCCAACCCTTCCCGAAGACGCACAGAAGCTCACGTGTGGTATCTCGGGATGATTGATCGAGTGGATGTTTTGGACGATCACCATCGTCCTGTTGCGACGACATACCTGAGCTGCAACTCGGTTGTTTACGCCAGGACTTGCTTGTCTCTGAGTCCTGAAGAGGATGATGGAAGGATGGGAACATTCAGTATGACTTCATGACCTAATCTGGGTGATTTGCTGACCTTTCGTCTTCCCAGTACTGGACCATGCTGCACCTTATGCTGCTGGATTTATCAGGAATTGGCGTTCATTTCTTCTAATCCATGGCTTGTTTGCCATCGGCAGCAGGTCCCTCGAGACCATATCTGTGGTTTTCCTCAGCACGTTCGTGGACATGATCCGCTATCTCGATTTAGAATTCGACATGGTCGTGGACTGTATCTCTCACGGCACTATCCCTGATCTAGACGGGATAGCTGATGTTCGCCACTACTTAGAGGTCCGTGCCTGTTATGAAAAACACATATCAAAGATTCAAAGGCTAAGTCTCGAATAGATGAATATTTCGCCGGACCCGGAACGTGCAGCAGAACTCAGTCGCATCGGTCGCCCATCTTCTCGTCCGGGATGGTGTGCTGATATATGGCCGAACTTGTGTTCAGTGACTGGTGTCTCCAGTGGACTTTTCGCATCATCTATCCCTCTGGTACGCTCATCACCTACACTCATCCCCTTTACTCACTGCGCCTCACTGCTACTGCACAGGCCCGATGGTTCATTGGTCAGAAGGTAGAGATACGTCCTCGTGGCTATGCATGCACGGAGGGCACGATTGGATGGGGGTACAATCCCCTTCAGTTGAATCAGTTCAAACTATGGGAGAGAAGTGTTTTCGAATTTCTAGATGTTAGCAAGTGTGATTCGATCACTGCCCTGGCACAGCCTGTAGGTTTTCCTCGGTGGCCGAGGACCTTCGCTGACCAGTATCTCAGTGGGAGGTTGAGCTGGGCAGACAGTACGAAGTTGTGATGACAACAGCATATGGCTTATGGCGATATCGTCTTGGGGACGTGATCGAGATCTGTGGGTTCGACCCAACAGATGGCGTTCCTGTCTTCCAATTCGTCGAGCGCCGCAGGTGAGCCTTCTTGTGTAACGCGTGCGGTCACTAACCAAACCCTTGGCAGCGTGGCAATCCAAACCCCTGATTTGATGGTGACCGAGAAAGAGCTGAAGGCAGCCATGTTGTCCGTGGGTTCGAGTATGATCATCAATTGGACCGCTGTGGTCGATGATCGCCGGGTTCCTTCGGCGATTGGATTCTTTGTCGAGCTAGCCAGCGATCAGGGTATGCAACACTTGCCAAATCTCGATTCTATCGCTCATAAAACATGTCTCCCGTCGTTCGTTCATTTCCAGCCTCCGAGCTTGCTCTCACGCCCGATCGTTTATTCGACGAGCTGATACGGTTGAATGCAAATATCGGTCGGGTCTTTAAACTTGGCGTACTTGGACAATTGACCATCCGGCTCGTCAAAGCTGGGACGTTTGGTGACTTTCTGCAATTGAAATTGGACGAAGGCAGTAAGAATGTGGGACAGGTCAAAGTGCCTGTCGTCCTGCCGAAGGCTGAATACGTGACATGGTTTTCCGAACGCGTCGTGCGGGAGTTGTGACTCGCACCTCTCGCTGTGAGTATAGTAGCTTTCTCACCTTGCGTTCTTGACGACGTCAACCATAGTGCAGAACAAGTGGCGCCCAGTACGTTGTTGCAAACTAGAGAAAAATGAGTAAGCAGCGAAGACATGTGGGGAAGATGACGACGCGAATCTAGGATTTATCATGATATATTGTATCACCAACTTCCAACTTGGACTTGGAAACGTGATAGAGTGCGGCTAGTAGTACGTAGTGACGCCGCCCGCGTGGATAGCATGCCGCAGTGTGTGACCGCCCCACAGTCTGGTCTCACCACAGTGACAGTCCTAAACGTTGGGGTGCAACAAACTATGACAGGAACCATGTGAAGTTGACAGTGTTGCCTCACGGTACGGTGAAGAGCCAGAGCCTGCACTCCTAGGGTTGTGTACTTGGCATGCCGTCAGCTTACGGCATCATGCATCATGCACTTCAGGGACGCGTCGTCGACACATTCAAGTTGTAGTCAGACCGGCCGGCCGCCGATCTGCAAAGCCGAATACTTTGTCGTCGCTAAGCATCACTTACCCTTTTTTAGAGTCGCTTATGGCTATTTTGGCCAATGGAAGACTCAGAAAGCGCCGTCGAATAAGTACGTTATTTTTATTCAACGTAATATTTGAGGTTGGCCCATTGAAAAACTTGCGACACTGAATTTTGCGGTCTACCATACCGCCGCCAGTGACACGCAATCAGGACTCATGCATCTCCCTCACCTCCTTCCCTCTCTCCCGCCATCACTCTCTGACCGACTCGGGAGCCAAACCAATGAGCTCCTATCCAAGATAGTCAAGGCCAACTACCTCACACAGTTCGCTCGAACTGCACCCGAGCTCGCCGACTTTCGTGAGGCGACAGCTGGCCATGTCGATGAGATGGACAATGAGAGTCTTTCCGATGCATTCCGGGAAACGATTCACACCACAACCTATGATTCTTACGCACCATTTATAGAAAAGATTCCTCAAGCTGGATCTTGCAAAGCGAGCGACATAGTCGATCTACTTGCCCCTGGACTCCCTGACATCATCTCCCCCTCCAGTTCGACATCTGGGGGTCGCCCAAAAATGTTCCCCAAGTACGACACTTTGCCGCAGATCGACTCCTCCAGTACCGGATCGTGCGCGACAACCGAGCCGGAAGCTCCTCGGAGACGGACCACAGCATTCTTATATTATCTCGGATGGCGTCGAGTGCAGGTTCTGGATGAAAACAACTGTCCTATCGCGACAATCTACAGAGCCGCTATTGCAGTTGTGAACCAGCGGGTTATGTTGCGCGTGCACCCTGAAGAGGATGAAGACAGGATGGGAAAATTCCGTATGTTGCATTGCGCATACTACTACTGTCTATCTTTCGTGCAATACTGACTTGACTAAAACAGTACTCGATCATGCTGCTCCCCATGCGACCGCATTTATAAAAAATTGGCCGTCTTTCCTTCTAATCCATGCCCTGTTTGCGGTCAGCAGTCGGTCTCTCGAGACCATTCGCATGTTATTCTTGAGTACATTTGTAGATATGATGTGTCACCTTGACGCGCAGTTTGACATGATCGTCGACTGTATCGCGAGCGGCACAATCCCGGATTTGGAGGGGATATCCGAGGTTCGATGTCACTTGGAGGTCAGTGCCCGATGTGAAAACA
>JBBPOD010000683.1:0-15186 GCA_038091255.1 Tylopilus intermedius | reverse complement strand
CCGCGATGGGCAGGCACCGCAAGGGCCAGTTCAAAGACACTCCTGTCGATGAGATGATGCAAGCATTGCTCAAAGTGTGTTCGATCACCGGCGCTCCCATGACTGGGCTAATTGCACCCCGCAGGCGACCATCAAAGAGACAGGGCTCGACCCCCGCAAAATAGAGGATATATGTGTCGGTAGGTGGCTCTTTGCCTCGAGTTTAGAGGTGTTCAAGTTGATGCGTCGCCAGGAACTTGCCATCCACCTTCGCCTGCCTACGCCTCCCGAGCAGCTGCGCTGGCTGCGGGTATACCTCATGAAGTGCCTATATCAACAGTAAACAGATTATGTTCTTCAGGTCTCATGGCTATTCGGAACATTGCGCACGCGATCAGCTCAAAGGAAATATCCCTTGGTGTGGCCATCGGTGTCGAAAACATGACAGTCAAGTAAGTGACTCTCGAAGTGGTTCGTCATCTTTTGCACAACGGACTGCCAGCCCCCGTCCAACGCCGATTATAGCCGAAGCAGTCGACAGCAACGCACAAGCACACGACTGTATTCGGGTATGAGACTCAAACGCCGCCCCATTGTTCACACTGAGCTTGCCCAATTCCAGCCTATGGGATGGACTGCCGAGATGGTCGCACAAACCTACAATGTCTCGCGTAGAAAGCAGGACGAGTATGCGCTCATTTCGCACACTAGAGCCAGCCAGGTATTTCCTACATCTTTTTGAGGCCGGTTGATTTTTCTATTGGTGCCTGGGTAGGCTCTCGCGAAAGGAATATTTGCAGAGGAGATCATTCCAATTGAAATACGTGGATCTGTCATCTCTGTGGATGACACCATTCGTCCCGGGGTGACTATGGAATCCCTCGCCGGATTGAAGCCCGTTTTTCCTGACTGGGGTGACACTACTACCACCGCAGGGAATGCCAGCGGCATCGGTGACGGTGCTGCGCTTTGCATCCTTACGACAAGAGAGAAGGCACAAGCTGAAGGCATGGAGATCTTGGCGAAATGGGTCGGATGTGCAGTCGTCGGTACGTCATTCTGGAGCTCAGCTTGATTGCAATCGCACCTCAAGCACGCCTTCAGGCGTCGAGCCGAGGTACATGGGTATTGGTCCCATTGCAGCTATTCCTAAAGTCTTGTCCCAATCCGGCCTGTCTAAAGATGATGTCGACGTCTACGAGGTATGAACAACTTTTCATTTTGGAATAGAGTTGACCGCTTGATCGCTGCAGATAAACGAGGCGTTTGCATCCCAGTTTGCGTACTGTGTAGAGGAGCTTGGGATCCCAATGAGCAAGATCAACCCAAAGTATGATTTCCGTATCCGTTTATGAACAAATTTCTGAGCCCAGTTTGTAGTGGGGGCGCGATCGCTGTATCACATCCTCTCGGGATGAGTGAGTCTCTTTACCTGTTCTTTTAATTTGAATACTCATACGTGTGCAGCCGGTGTGCGTCAGGTGGTAACCGGGCTGGCTGAACTCCGTCGGAGGAACGAGAAAATACTCTGCACAAGTATGTGTATAGGGAGCGGTATGGGGGCTGCAAGCGTTTTTGTCGATGAGGCGCTTCACTCAGCTAAACTTTGATTACATTCTTGGTCAAGGTATATACCTGTAGTCCTATTTACCAGCACATACTACAATTGTCCAACGTTGGTGGCCTTCAGTGCTGAGTCGACGATTTCGGTCATCGCAATCACCCCTTCCTCGTCCAATGTACGTCCCACCAGCTGCAAGCAAACAGGGGCATCTCGGAACAACTCCGGTTGGTCTATCCTGTCTCAGCATGACGCCACAGATCATAAAAACTTGGAACCTACACAATTCATAAACCTCTCGGTCGAAATCGTCGATATAGCTCTCGCGTGATTGCTTGACATCAACGACCGGGTCGACAGTGGTCACAGGAAAAATCGACGCAGCGTAATCGAGGGTGTTCCAGACTGTGGTGTAATTGGCGTATCTGGGGATCGCGCTCATTCATATGCATTTAGACTGTCTGATCAGCACCACCAACCTGTTGTGTCCATGAGGAGGGGCTGCAAAAGGAGCGGCGGGGCAGATGATGGCATCTATTGGCCGCCCCGTTCCCGTGCTCGCCACGGTGCTATTCCAGTGTTCCAGGTACGCGGCGCGGATATCCTTCCTCTCCTTCTGAACTTGCCAGAGCTGATACGCAGTGAGACCACCTTTCCTGGGGCGGAAGGATGCCTTGGCAGCTTTGCCATCCGGAAGCATGGTCGAGATGACTGGCTCTCCAGTCGGTGAGGCGGTGATCATGAAATCCTCCGTGGAGCCGGCATTCCATATCTCGCTCTTCAAACAAACATGGTCTCGCTTCACACATGAAACAACTGCAAGTTTAGATTACATACCGCCAATTCGCCGAGCCCCCTATGTTGAATCGGGTGCCATGTGATGACTGCATATTCATATCGAGTTGGAAACAATTCAGTGAAACTATGCGTCTTGGCGTACCGTTGTGACCAGCTTTCGTGAGCACTGCCCGGACGTGTTCAAGAGCCCTTGTGATAGGGGGATGCGGGACGCAAACGCCGTCATCCCACATGATCGCAAAGCAGAGCTTGCGACCATCGTCACGGTCCTTGAGCTGGTATTCGTCCTCGTCCCATTTCTTGCGCACGGCCAACGGGTCTTTGAGCCAGGGTTTCGCCTTGATAACAGCTTCCATAAACGTCTTCAGTCCCGAGATGCTACTGGTGATAGGACCAAAGACGGATAGTATGGAGTCCTGTCCTTCCAGGGAATTCAAAGCACCACCATACGGAACTCGACCATATGACGGCCTCAGTCCGTACACGCCACACATCGCGGACGGGATCCGCACGGAGCTACGAGGGAATCAGCCTACTCACTCACTGTTGGTCGATTCTCGAGAGGCACATACCCTCCAATGTCTGAACCGACACCTATGGGGCTTCCTTTCATGGCAACCAAGGCACCTTCTCCCCCAGAGGAACCCCCCGAGGTGAGGGAACGGTTATAAGGATTGGTCGTCCTTCCAAAAATGTGATTAAAAGTCTCGGGCCACTAAGTCTAGGCTTTGAGTACGCTTCGATTTTGAGCTAGACAAGTCCGACGTACCATCAAGGTTTGTGGTACGTTCGTCTTGACGAACGGAATAGCGCCACACTCTTCCAAAATGTCGACGAGGACCGCGTTCTTGTCGGCATATTTTCCGATCCAGGACACGTAGCCCATCGTTGTCTCTAAGCCTTTAATGCATAACTGATCCTTCAGGGATATAGGAAGTCCATGCAGTGGACCGACGACCTTGCCGGTCTTGTTCAACACGTCATCCAATTCAGCAGCGCGAGCAAGCGCACGTTCCACAAATATTTCAGTTAAGCAGTTCACCTATATCTTGTCAATGAGAGCAACAGACCAGAGCCACAAGGAAATTTACTAATTGCTGCGCGATTATGGCTCGTTTGTAGAATGCGGTTGTGACTGCAACGGCAGACCATTCACCGCTCGCCAGCTTTTTCAGCAGAACGTCGATATCCTCGTTAGTGATTGCAGTTTCCTCTGCTGTCAACAGACCACACGTCTCAGGGACGTGAACCACGTTGAGCGTCGTTTCTGGTAGAGGAGTGATCAGCCACCCTTTGGGAATCGCCTTCTGCTGGCGGTGTTTCTTGTCGGCAGCGAGGTCAGACCACGATGACATTGGAGGTTATGAAGCAACGAACAGGTGGCATATCACTGGCATATATATAAAGAGTGGGCTGGGAATACTCTGCTCTGCGTACACGCGTCAAGGAGATAAGAGGGAATGTCATTCTGATATAAAGTCATCCCGTGGTCGAGGACGGCGCATGCGGATGCATCACGAGGTCCGATAAGATAGAAGACGCAGTTGCAAATTCTAGAAACAAAATGTATTAGCTCTCGAAAGGAATGTATATCAAGGAGCGAGAATCAGAGAGCCGGTGATGTCAGTGATGCAGAGGCCGTAAGGCTGTAGCTCTGTATCAAGTCGACTAAGAGGTGCCAGTGGTGGTTGATTGTACAACGCTCATCACGAGTGCACGCAAAGAGAAGAATTGAAACTTACTCTAACAAAGCCTAACGCGAAAAAAACAAACCTTGCAGAGCCACCTATGTAGACTATTTAAAGCGGCGATATATTTCTCGCTGACATAAGCACAAAGTGTATCGAATCAAATCTTACGTGAGTACATGAAGTGTAGATGCTATCGTAAGTTGAGTGTCCTGATTGCAAGGTGTCTATTCTATTCATTTCGTTGCAAGGACGTGTAACTTTGCCAATGAAACGACCACTGGTATGGCAAAGAATGCGTAGCCAACCCAAACCACTGGTACACGATCAGCATCCAGTTGATCGAGGAAAACTCAATGACAGCTTACTCGTGAAAGCATTGCTTGTATCTGCAATGAGTTGTGGGCCGTGCTGTCCTTGGCCTTGAATACTCTCGTTGAAATCACTCGCCGCCTTTCCAAAGTACATGCGAATAATGAGGAACGACGCCAAGCCTACATGTCATGTAAACTTTCGGCACAAACGCGACAGCTTCATACTTCACCACGTACCGATGACAAAGGAGGTGATGCCAATCCAGGCGGAAACCCGCTGCACCATCGGATTTTCCCAAACTTTTCCTGCCTTGCCCATAAGATGTCTAAACGATATTCCAGTGAACATGATAAAGAAAACGACGGCGGATGCTAGGGACGCCGCAAGAAATGCTGGTGCGACAGTAGGAGGTGCTGCCAGTACAGAATTAGGCGTGTTCGAGCTGAACACCGACGTATCTATCATCGTGACGTCAAAAGCATATTCGTGGTGCAACATCGAAGAATTGCGCACTGTAGATGGGGGCAATCGAAGGTGATGTGCAAGTTAATGAACCTGCATTGTTCGGCTTGGTACACGACCCTATTGCTAGTATGAGCTTCAAATCGTTCGCTTGATGCAGCGAAGACATACCTAGCAACCCTATAAGCATACTGGGGCCATCCACAGCTTGATTTGACCCAGGTTGCGTGAGCATTGTGGATGGCGTTACTGTCAAGAGCGACACTTGGCTGTGCAGCATGACCGCCGGAGCGAGGTAGGCGAAAAGTATGAGAAGTAGAGAGGTGAGCATTAAAACGGGCGTGAGGTATACAGTAGTAGCTTTCGAGATGTCGGCGAGCATGGTAGCGATGAAATTTACAAGAACGAGATGAATGAATGACCTGGTCCGAGATGCAACTGCGAGTAAGCCAGTACTGCAGGGTCCGAGGGAATAAAATGGTATGGGTTGTCCATCGTAAAAGCTACGGCTTTTATGTGTGGAAGGCGCCGGTGACGGGGTCTAGATTGGCGTTGCTTGTTGTGGAGGTCAATTGTTCTCTGAAGGGTAAGTGGTGGAACTATCCGATCGGTTGCAAACAAGAACAATTGCCTCCCGAACAATGTCGACAGGGTGCACGACAATAGGCTCACACGTGCATTCGGCAGCGACCGTATCAAACACTCGACGCTGCATAATATCATACAATGTGTCAGGTAAGACAAGTCAGTCAGTGATGGTAGTACGTATGCGACAGGGTATCCAATGTAGTAGCACGTTAGACGACACAATAAAGAACCAAGGCAGAAAACTCGCGATACAACTGTGAATTTCAGAGTACAAGTAGGAGCCCATCACCACTGGAATAACCTTCGAATGAGAGCAGTGTCTCTCCCCTGGGTAAAGTGACCGTCCTCTCGCGAAATGGATCGAGGCAGGATTGGTCTGAATGGTTCATCAACGATGTCCGAATCCGGAACCGGAGCCATTCTCATGACCTGCAACTGCAGACTTGTTTAGCTCGAGAATATTGGACCAAATCATGTATGCTAACCTCCTCCGGCATCACATACTCATTGAACACCAGATCCCTAATCCTTGGTCGTTCAGGGAAGTTATAATCAGACGTCAGTTGACATTGTTGTTGGCAATGGGTTGTGCTCTGGATGAATCTCCCAAACATGTTGAATTTTCCCCAATGGATCCTGTTAGCCTCGGCGGCGTTGAAATCTGGGTTTCCTTCATGAGCACGGATGAGATCTGACATATGTACTTCCCTGTATGGGGCGTCTATGTTTAGTTGCTTATAGTTATTGGTATTGTCACGCACAAAGCAGGAATGCATGCTCCTTTAGTGTTTTTTAAGGCCATCCGATAGGCTTGGTGAGCACCCCTATGCTGGAGTAGAACGTCCCACGACAGAAGATTTTTGTAGTGATCTGGTGTCTTGCTCTTGAAAATCTCCATCGTGTCGTCGCCCTGAAAAGTCGAATTGTTTATTCCGGCGACGAAGGCGCGGAGGGCAGAATAATTGTTTAAAGCACGAAGCTTGTGGGCAATATCAACGAATTTCTCTATTTGCCTCGCTCGGTTTTTGGGTTTGTCGTGGCATAGGATCAGAGAGACAACCCTGTGGGAATGTTAGGTGTCGAAAACACATCAATTGACACCTACCAGTCCGCCAAGTGGTTTGAAATAGCATTAAATCGCGATATAGAGTCAGATACTGGATCTTTGCGACCCGGAATGAGCGTATACCGGAGCCAATGTCTCGGCTTAGAGCCAACATGTCAAAAGGTGCAGAGCATACCCCACGAATCGACATACCTCGATTTCTAAAAACAGCTTCGCTTCCACACGAGTGATTTCTTCAGCGATTTCAGAACAATCATGGTTTTGCAACTCTAGTGACTGGCGATATAATTCTTTGAGGAGCTGCTTCTGTGATATGTCGGTAATGTCGGGATGCGGGGAGGTGATAGGCATGATTAATGCCTTTGCACTCAAAGGCAAGCTCTGTTTACGCTCCCTCAAAATTGACGAAGTCGAGTTTTCGCGAGATGGTGCTGCAGAGGATAGTTTGGATGACGCTGAATCAGCGGTTACTGCGATTGATTCGTCTTCACCGTCTGATATGCTGTAGAGATCGTCAATATCGTCGACCAGGTGGTCAACCTTGTGTGCCCAGGCTGAATCAGAATCAACGATGTTGGAAAGGTGTTCCAGAAAGGGGAGAAAGTCGGATCCGTAATGCAAAAGATAGGTTTTTCCAATGATGGATTTCACCAAAGCGCTCAAAGCGCCTGCTGCGCCTGGCGCAGCGAAATCCTGGGGATAAGTGTGCATCCAAGTCTCCAGTAGGTGACAAATCCTGGAAGGAAGTGATCAGATGCACGCAGCGAACTACCAACTCGCTCACCTCATCTGAGCATAACTGGCAAACATGGGGTCGCCTAATGAGTTATCAAGTTGTCGCATACGCTTCTGCATGGCCAACAAGATGCTTCGAGGGCTAGCAAATCTCCGATAAGTGAGCAAGAAATGCGCGATGAATGTTGGATCTGAATAACAGCGTTAGGTGGGATACAATCTGCCAATATCAGGAGCTGACCATCCCCGCTAACTGCAAGAAAGAGAAGTTTGTCAAGGAGTTCGTCCAGGGTAGCATATTGGATCGATCGACTTCTCAACGATAGCGTCAGCCGAAAGCAATGAACAAGAAAACAATGCCTACGGTTCTTTCTCTTTAGGACGGTCATCATCCTCAGGTCCAGTCGGTGTTTCACCTTTTGATGGATTTGAAGACAAAACGGAATTTGATTGTAGACTGCTGCTCGCCACAAAGCTGGTGACACTACGTGCATTTGATAGTTTGCGTTCGTTTGAATCACGAGACCTCGCCTTCTCGTGCTCCGAAAACAAATCCGATGTTGAGCGAGCGCGTGTTGGAGACGTCGCCAGTGGAGGAGGCGATGATGGCAGGGTAGATGTTGGTGAAAGTCGGAAAGAGCTGGTTTGTGATGTGGTGCGGATAGAAGGTACAGAAGAAGATGCAGTAGGCGTTGCCGAGCTTGATCCTCGATTCTCGAAAAGGGACGGAGATACCAACATTTCCGGTGATGCAGGATTTCGGAGGTCAGTACCTGTACGTACGACGCGGTTAAAATTGAATATCTGCATGATGCAAACACTTACTTGGTACTCTAAGGATAGACATTAGCAGATACTTGAATGCCTTTCTCATCCTCCCAACGTCTCCGACATGATTTACTTGTACTAGACCAACATCATGTTGTTTGAAAAAGTTCGAGGAGGTTTGAGGATCAACGGCCACAGGGAGATCCGACTTCAGAGCAATTGCAACAACAGGGTACTTCATCGGACGTATCAATCCTTGAATATGGTGAGTGATTAGAGTGGAAAGTTAAAAGATGACATTTAACGCACGAAGAAAGTTGGAGACAGGTGCAAACGACGATACATCTGCGCTGTCATAACATACGAAGATACCATCTACGCGAGGGGGCGCAGTCAGTCTGATGATGTCTAATTCGTGGATCACGATCGAGACGCTCGGTGCCTCCCTTTGCTTTACCCAGTCGAGTCGCCTGGTATCTGGAGAAAAGTCAGGCATAAATGAGCAGCAGAAACACGCTCGTTGCTTACAGCGGAAAGGCGTGGAGATGGAGCTTCCGGACATATCGAAGAGTGCAGTGAAGTCTTCAACGCCATAGGCTTTGGCGTCTTCTGAAACGAAAGTGGATTTTCCACAACCCGGCGTGCCGACGACGGCGATAGAAATCTCCTTGGGGAACGTCTGCATAGTGTCAACTTCGTCCGGTGATTCGTCGATGCAGCCAACTGCTCACCATTGGTTGGCTCGCATCGGCCAGCAAGCTTTTGCTTCCAGAGTTCGCCTGCAACCCAAGGCTGCCACTCCTTACACGGCCAGATATGACGTCTGTAAGGGAAGAATGCCTCGGGAAAGACTGTAGGGACGTCGTAGAGTGCAATCGCCGAGTGTCATCACGTATTGGTAGAGGAGGTTGGTTCGGCGTGTTGTTCGTTGGAATAGCCGGCAATTGGTTACGGGCAGGAAGTTTGAGATCACCGGGACGACGGGACTGCCGCGCCTGTTCCTTGGACTTTACGGAGCCCCTCCTACTTTTATCGCCCACCTTTTTCAGAGACTGCCAGGACTCGGATTCAAAGTTTGGCTCCACGGCCGAATCGTGACCGTCACTCCTGGCACTCATGCTAATGCCACGAGTCCGGACGTATAATGGGGTGGTTTCCGCGTCATAACGACGTGCGGAATCGACAGACAGGTCTGTTCTGCGTGACCCAGATGGACCGGCTGAGGGATGAGTGGCTCGAGGAGGGCGCGATGTAGATGGGGGAGACGAGTTTTCTCGTTCGTAGTTGATGAAGGAATCGACGGATACGGACTTGCGGAGATTTTGTTGAGGGGGGAGATGGGTGGAAGCAGGGTTAGTTAACTGGGATGGACGGGTTGCGATGTCGGGAGAGTTGGTGGGGAATGGGGCATCGTGAGGGGTAGCGGAGAGTGGGGAGTGGGGAGAATGAGCTGAATCGTGGTCGCACTCGCCGGGCAACTTTATGGGGGGGAGTGTCGGGATAGCGGGGAGTGAGTGAGGCGGCGAGCTGGGAGTGGTGGTCGTGGACATGGCAGATTCAGATGGCGATGATCATGGACAACGATGAGCGGCTTTGTCGTTGGGCGGGGTAAACAAACCACACGTTTGACCCAAGCGTCGCGCTGGACGGCGAAGACGATATGGTTTTTTAATTATGGGAATACCCGTCGTGGGCAACTTCAAACAGGCACGCCCCTGCTTCGACCTCAACGGTGATCATGTCCTCCCGTAGCCCCACCGTGTTGCTCGTCGTCAGTATTCCCTCACGTCCACCCTCACCGACTTGCTCACCCTCACATCAGAACGACGACGGCCCACCAGGGGCAGAATCACTTTACATCCTTGGTCTTTATCGACACCTCACCAACCATCTTAGTGAGTATGGCATCCTTCCTTTAGCTCCATGACAACGTCTTATGTACTACCCGTGTAGAATGGAACGTGAGGGTCGTTATGCCGAGCTCTCAGAAATCTTGGATCGGTATGTGCAATACGCTTGTTCCCGATCGATGTCGGGCCCGTCGTCCTAACCCGATATACAGGAGGGGCATACCACATCACCGAAGTCACTCGAGGCAAATATTTCTATCCGAAGGAACCAGGTCGATTGGTCCTACCGTACCTCTAACATTCCCGCTGATCTCCCCATAGATGGCGTAGAGGGTGAGACATCAGATACCCCCAGACCGTTAAAGGATAAAGAAATCGCAGAGTGGATTCTGCTGGACGGGGTGCGGCCACCGGTTAATTTATCCTGAAGTCAACAAGCTTACATCACGCGATGATGCCAAGACCCCTGCAACCTGTGCAAATGTTGCTCTGCACAATCTATATCCTGGAGAAATCGATCTCGTTGTATGTCCATGTCTCATGTACCATTATCTCTGATTGTGAAGCCCTCCAGATCTCAGGACCAAACTTTGGTAGAAATACATCAGGTTGGCTGTTGAAACCCTATCGACAGCACAGTCTCCTCACATATTACAGCTGCATTTTCCCTCTCATCAGGCACCATCGGTGCAGCGATGTCTGCTGCGCTTTCTCGCACACGTGCTATTGCCATCTCTTATGGCAATGTAGTCCGTCCCACACCCCTTGAATGGCACGAGCCTGCACACAACCTTTCCGTCCGTATCGTGAAATATCTCTGGACAAACTGGGGACAAATTCCTAATGGAACACCTGACGGCGAGATTGACTTGTACAATGTGAACCTTCCCATGATCCACAAGCTCATGGACCCCGATGGCTTGCAAGTATACTGGACACGCATGTGGCGTAGCTCATACGGTCGTCTCTTCAAGCAGGTTCCCGAGGTTCGCGGGTCTCAGACGGAGGACAGGTCCAACTCACTCAGTGGGGCTATGTTTGGAGACAGCGTGGCGCAGGCGAAAGCTAACCTTGCATTTAAATTTGCGCCTGACCTGCAGGATCTTATCAAACCGAATATGTCGATGGTACCTGTAGGGACAGATGGCTGGGCATTCGGAATGGAGCATGCTAGCATTACCCCCCTGAGAACTGGTTTCGCTGAGGTTGATCCCAATGGCACAGACGGCCCACAAAAGGTAAAGCTATAACATAGGGTTGTCTCGCGCTACTTTATCGAGGATGAGTATGGGGGTATGACAGATTACATTCTATCTACCATGAAATAAACAATGTCAATATCGTGAACGTTCACAGGTGCCTATAGAAAAGATAGCAACATCTGCACGGTAATGGCAGATGCTACGACATGCAAAGCTAGAGGAAGATTCACAGTGAATCGAAGCACTGAATTCGAGGAGCCGCCTGCTAAGGTTGCCGCCTTGTAAACTTTGAGGGAGTTGATTATCCATGATGCATTCTGTATATGGTTTATGACGTGAAGAGCTTCAGAGCGAAGGACAGTGCTCACCACGAAATTCGACGGGTCCATCAGTATCCCTGTACAAGTCCCCGGACAATTGGAAGTGGAATAAGAATTACCGGCCCAATCACCTTGTTCAGACGCATGAGAAAAGAAACGTCAAGACACGCTCAGCAGTCTTACCACAGAATGTGATGTCTAGATACAAAGTAAGCCTAAGGAAGGTGAACTGGTCTGGAAGACATACCAAAGACGATCGAGTGATTGGCGAAGTATTGTGAAATGTTGCAATTCGTCGGAGCAAGTGCCGCCACGGGTTCTCCCCAGTTCGACGGGTTTGGTAAACCCTGGATGATGTCTTGGGGGATAGCAGCGCGGTAAAATGACCCTGATTCAAGGTCAGCCCTCAAAGAGATAGATATACAAACTTGCGCGCTGACAAACTGCAATTCCACTTGAATCCCATTTCATCACGAACACGCCACCACCTTGCGAATCAAAGTATGGGCCATAGGATGCCCTACTCCATTCCGTAATCCCACAACCAGCGTTGTTATCAATCATTGCATTGCACTGTGTGTTATTGACGCCGTTGGTTTGCTGAGTGACATCAGCACACCTGATCGGTCAGCGCTCGCGGTAAGACTTACTACGATCGTACCCGTGAAACTAGTCACAGTCGTCAGATTGCAACCTGCGCAAGGTTTAACAAAGATCGAGCTGTTTTCAATGGACGTACCTGGAGCGGTGTGCCATGTGACTTGGTTGTGTTCATTGTCATGTACACCCTCGATGATATCTATTTCGCCGTTCTTCAGCAGAGTCAAAAGGCAGTCTCCAGACGGCAGCCTACGTACCCAAGGCCAAGTACCATCTCCCAGGGTCCTAGCGTCAATGCGATGTCAGAAGGGCAGTTTATAAAGAAAGGACATTCGACTGAATACCAAAACGCGGGCCATACACCTACGGGATAGGTCAGAGAAAGCACACATCCATAGGAGAGCGTCCCATACCACATCCCCAGGGTGCCATGTCGAGGTCCAGCACGAAAAGACCTGTGTTGTAGACAGCTTGACTAGATATACGCACGCTATGACGGTTCGGTCAGCACGTTGCTGCTTGTGGTTGTGGTTGACTACCTGCTGCGATTGACACCCTCCGAAAGCCATGTAGTGTTATCGCCTTTCATGATAACTTTGTCCTCAGAAGTTACATACGCCAGGCCATGAGCGATTGCGGTTGACTTGTTGACAAAGCTGGAGAAACCTCGTTCATGTTGAATCGTCGTCTGGTGGATATTCAGACTCACGTCACTAGCCCACTGCAAAGATCGCGCGTCAGTGCTGGTGAAATCACGAAGACCGCGCACGCACTTGGTAGGGTCTGGACCGGTGTAAAAGTTAAAGGTACTTTGTGACGGAAATTTATTAGCACGGGTCGTGTCGATCGAGAAGCATGTGTTGACACACTTGAAAAATGTTGAGCCTTCGTATGTGTCTTGGATCACCCACAACGTTGTGTTCTCGACGGAGGTGCGCTTCGAGGAATCAATATGTGGTCTCCCGGAATTGGATGAATGTGGGAAGAGCAGATGCATGAGCCCCGCATGCGCCAGTGAGACCATTGAGAGGGTATACAACAGCAGACAGAACGATCGTGGTCCGTTCATGACCCGGGGGTATCGCATTCCGTGGTGAATCGAGGGAACGTTGTTGACGGTCTCCCTCTATACGAGAACCGGAACGACGCCGCAGCCAAGCGGCGGGACTATAATTGTCACACACGCGAAGAACATGAGGCCGCGGTGCTCCACTTTGCTCACACGGTCACTCCAGATCTCAAGTGCATTGACAACACATGGTTTTCATCAAGGTTGCAGCGACATACAGCCATACGAAACATGGACGTAAATGAATTGTAACAACATGGGAGCATTGGTGCATGGAATCACCGGTAGCGACGAAGACTGAGGGTGTTGTGCTTCTTCCAAGTTGAACGAGCCGGCGTATGGTTGTGGCGATGGCCCTTGCCCAAACCGCGGTTCTGCATAAGTAAAGCATGAGTCAACGTTGCTCAGAGTAAATGTCCTGGACGAACCTGTTTTCCAATGCTGGTGAGACCGCGAGCCTCGCGGCGCTTGTGCACGGGCTTCGCGATCCAACTGATGCGAGGGTCCCGGCGAACCTAAACCTGATGTGAGCGTGATTGGAGGAGGTACTACATCGATCCTTACCGCCTTGTGACTGGGATCTACAAGAATAACCTCGTAGTATTTGTAAACACCATCTTGATTGACCCAGTACGAATTCAGGACGCGCAAATTACCGCAACGGCGGCCAACACGTTCCTCTGCAACACTCCTCAAGCCTCGCTGGAACTTGAGGTGATTGACACCCTGACGGACGGGTTTGCCGTAGGTAGCACCTGACGAGTATACTTAGCTACTATAAGCACATGATGAGGAGGAACTTACCCTTTGGTACAGGCTTTTTGCGGTTACCCCGCCTGACGCGTACACGGTAAATAACATAACCTTGCTTGGCTTTGTAACCCAAACGACGCGCTTTATCAGGGCGGGACGGGCGGGATGCTCGGTGGATGACATTCAACTGACGGTACTCCCAGCACCTGTATCGTGTCTCGGTTAGTGGAAGCTTGGAAGTGCTGTTGAGCCCACCGGACACGAAGGAGGAATCGCAACACATCGGACTGCTTTTTTTTGTACAGCTCGCTGATATACTTGTATGCACCCATCTTGAGGCTGTATAATAGAAGTAGTCAGAACAACATCTCAAACATCCGCAAGAATGCGACAACATCCACCCTTGTTCCCCAAGACCTGGGACCTGTCTCAAGGGAACAGTGGGATGGGAGCATACGCTCGACGGTCAGATGTGCAAATGGATGTAGAACATACCTCTTGAGGCGGTTTTGACGCGATGGTGGGTACGACCACCAGGCTTGGTTCCAGGAGTGTGATTGCAGAAACTCACGGAAATTGCCGACGTAGCGGGAATTGCCGATGTCCAAATCCGCACAAGGGAATATACAACTTGCAGCGCTGATGCCATGATGTCTACAACAATAAGCAGGGCGTTGTATTCCCTGGTTGTCAAGGTCTCCGCTATACTTAAGTGCTTGCGCAATGCAGACTGCTCTCGATCTACCTTCTACGTTCACCTACTCTTCTCCCCGAAAGAAATCGCCCGTTCTACCACATAACCGACCTGGACAATGGCTTGGTGGGGTATCGACGACCTTCGCGGTTACATGAAAGATGCGGTACTGCCTGAACTTAAATACGGAGGCGATCCTGCGCTAGCTCTTCCACCGTCCGGGCACAAAAGTCATCGCAACACGCTCTCCACTCGCTTTAGGAAGGAGAGGCACCTTACCTCGATCCAATGCCTAGCCGATACCTTTGACGGTCTAGTCAACAATTGTCAGCCCTTGCATGTGCCCGATGTACGTTTACTGACGTTATTGACCTGCCTCAGGGGTCACGACCAACGTACCAGATACATCGCTTGGTCTGAGCCTAAGAGACGAAGATGAGCAAACCGGGGAGGTTTTGACTGTTCCCTCAGCCCGGAAATTCAGGATAAGCTCGACACTACCTGCGCCAGTGACAGAGTTTAATCGGTACGTCATACTACTGCCATCCCACATTCGTGGAGTCACTCGCTGAATTCATTGGTCAGACTGTGGACTTGGGTCGATCATTTCCCCCTGAGGACCGTACAACGTATCATACATATCATTTACCCTCAGACGAGAGACTGGGGCTTCGTATCAGAAATACAATCCCACTATGATGATCGGATTTTCAAGGAATTCTACTTTACCCGCACTGA
>JBBPOD010000682.1:0-15199 GCA_038091255.1 Tylopilus intermedius | reverse complement strand
GTAAAAACCGAAGAGCCCACTTGCGCAATTTGAAGTTGCGTCGCGTAGCCCCAAGTCCTGCCAGTTGGTAATCAATTTCCAGTTGACCATTAGGCTAGGTGGCTAGTGCCAACTATAATTAAATTTGGCACAAGTGGAGTCCCACTGTAGAAAAGAGGGTAAAAACGATGTACTCCATGCGCGCGATTTGAAGTCGCGCCTCATGGTTCCGACCTTGCAATCAATTTCTAGTTGACCACTATGCTAGGTGGCTATTGTCAACTAGCATTTGATGTTAGCACGAGTATGTAAAGTATCATAGAAAAAGGAGTAAATTTTACTTTTTATGACGCGATTTGAAGTCGCGTCTCGGGGCCCTTGCAGGCTGGTGATCAATTTCCAGCTGACAACTCGGCTAGCGTGCTTAGGCAAGAGCACGGGTACGGGCACTATTCCTCGTTGTCGCATCGTTGTGCCGGACGTCGTCGTCACGTCGCAAGGTGGGCGGGGATGAGTGAGAGGGCGATGGCGCGTCATCGTTGTCGCGTTGTTGTGCCGGTCGTCGTCGCTGCATCGCGAGGTGGTGGCTCGGATGGACAGGGAACAGAGCGAGGGTCCGCCCTCGTTATGGCTGCGTCGCAAGGTGCGTGAGGACGAGGGTGAGGGTGCCAGAGAACGAGGGCGCGTCGTCGTCGTGTCGCATCGTTGCGTTGGATGTCGCAGTCATTGCGTCGCGAGATGGGTGAGGGACAGGGACAGGGCGAGGGTGTGTCGTCATCGTTACGTCGCAAGGTGGGTGAAGGCGAGGATGAGGGTGAGGGCAAGGTGAGGGCGATGGCGCGTCGTCGCAGGAGAGGGAGACGGTGAGAGAGATGGCGAGTGCGCGTCATCGTCGTCGCTGCATCGCGAGGTGGGTGAAGGACAGGAAGAGGGAGAGGGTGTGACCGTGTGTCGTCGTTGTCGTTGCGTTGCAATGTGGGTGAGGACTAGGGTGAGCGCGACCGCGAGGGTGAGGGTGATGGCACGTCGTCGTCATTGCGTCGTCGTGTCGGACGACGTCGTCATTATGTCGCGAGGTAGGTAAGGGACAAGGGCAGGGCGAGGGAGTGTCATCGTTGTCGTTGCGTCGCAAGGTGGGTGAGGACGAGGGAGAGGGAGAGGGCAAGGCCATGTCATCGTCGTTGCGTCGGATGTCGTTGTCACTGCGTCGCGACGTTGTACCCGTGGGTTGACCCGCGCTCATGCCTAGGGTCCATGCTGTGGGAAGCTCCGCACAAGTGGAGCTTCAAGCATCATAAAGAGAAGGCCAAATGTCATAAAAAACCATATTGTCCACGTGCGCGATTTGAAGTCGCGGCTTAGCCCCTGCCAATGCCAGTGCAAGCTTGTAATCAATTTCCAGTTGACAACTAGGCTAGGCAGCTGGTGTAAACTAGCACTAGACTTCAGTACAAGCACGTAACATATCATGAAAAAGAGCATAAAAACCATATATTATGAGTCCACTTGCACGATTTGAAGTCGCATCTCGTAGATCATGTCAGCTTGTCATCAATTTCTAGTTGACGACCAAGCGAGGTGACCGTTGTCAACTAGCATTAGGGACTTACTTACAGGTGAGTAACATACCATAATCACGGTAAAAACCAAATCGTCCGTTTGCACAATTTGAAGTTGCGTCGCGTGGCTCCTAGCCATGCCAGCTGGTGATCAATCTCCAGTTGACCATTAAGCTAGGCGGCTGGTGCCATCTAGAATTAAAATCAGCATGAGTGAAGTGTCACTGTAAACTCGGAAAAGAGGGCAAAAACAATGTAGTCCACATGCGTGATTTGAAGTCGCGCCTTGCGGTTTCCACCTTGTAATCAATTTCCAGTTGACTCTTAGGCTAGGCGGCTGGTGTCAGCTAGAATCAAAATCAGTGCGAGTAAGTAAACTATGATAGAAAAGAGGGTGAAAATGAATGCAGTCCATATGTGCGATTTGAAGTCGCGTCTCGTGGTCCCTACCTTGCAATCAATTTCCAGTTGACCACTAGGCTAGGTGGCTATTGTCAGCTAGCATTCGACATTAGCACAGGTGTGTAAAATACCATAGAAAAGGGGGTAAAAACCATTAGTCTACTTGCCAGCAGCGGCGCGATTTGAAGTCGCATCTCGTGGCTCCTGCCAGGTGCTCCAAGGGTAGGTCTATCCATTGTAGCGCTTGAGTGATTTTGTCCCCATAAGAATAACCTTGCTAGTGTCACAGCGCGCACCGTAGAGGAATCAGAATGACGACGAAGTTTGGAACAGGCCACCAACCGTAAATGGGACCTGATACTTCAAGTTTGGCGTGACACCGGTGGTTGTCATTGAGGGACCGGGCCTGGACGTGGATTATACGGTGTGATTGTAAGAGAGCAAACAGACAGACCTACCACATGATGTTGGCGGAGTAGAGTCCAGCTTTTTCTACAGTCTCCCATATCTAGGTATAACGGACAAAGTACGGTGAGCAGTCGTTCATTGGTGTTAGTATGTTCCAAACATTGAACCCACGGGTTCGCCCAGCCACCAGCGAGATTCAGTCGCTCCTGGCCAGTTACTAACAAAACTGGAACGATATTGAGGATCATAGAAATCTTAAAGGAAAGGATAATCAGCTTGTTGAATTGGGAGACAACTTGAAACGAACAAGGGTCCGGTCTAATGTGGGAGAGGGGAATGCGATAAGAGACTACCTGCGCACGTTTGCATGATTCCATGCGATTCAGCATATAAACCAGTCCTACAGAAAGTTGGTTTGGCATTGCGAGTGCAATGGGAAAGGGGAAAATAAGTCAGCGACACGGGCAGACACGGAAGATGAGAAGGCATACAAGAACGCCCAATGGTTGCTGTTAGGCATGACAAGGCTGAGTAGCCATACTTCCAAGGTTGAGACCGACTCACGGAAACGTCAGTGTCTAGGGATAGGTCTCACGTCGGAACATGATGAAATGAAGCCGCCATCATAACTCACCGGGAAAATAGGTTTTATGTATTCAGCACGGACACCTTGCCCGGCAATATCAACCAGGTCAGGCGTATGTCCTCTCAGTAAATAGTCTGGTCTGAACGGGGTATTCGTCACCAGTACATGGTCGAAGAAGCTGAGACGCGCACCTAAGTCCATCAAAGGATACCAGCACCACGGTTCGCCGAAAGAGGTGCGTACCATTCGATAGATTCGCTGAAAGCGTACGACGCGGGTCAAACTCGGGTATTCCTGCACTGGAAGTCGTGGCTAAGAAATAGGATGCTAGCAGAATGGAAAGCGAAGCGGTCGAAATGAAGATTGAGGGTATCCAAACACTTGCGCGGCTGGCAGCTGAGGAGCCATTGGCTCTTTGTATATGTGGACTGGCAAGTCGTGGAAACTTGAAACGAGTGGTAGCATATAGTACAAGACATTGACATGACAATTCTTCCCAAGTACATACGTGATCCAACCGTCCGTGTTGCGCCTACCATCGATCAATACTTGGCTACAACCTCGTCTGCCGCTTCAATCAGCAGCTTCTCAATCCCGGTTTCGCGCGATGAATGTCCCGCATCGGACACAATCTGGAATTTGAACGACTTGAAAGGTTTCGCTTCCCAGATTCTCTTGAGTGCCCAAGCAGTTGTTGTCTATTAATAGGCCGTGATCAATTCACAGAGACCTGAAGCAACATTGCAGAACACACGGGACAGACAACGTCGTATCTTCCTTGTACAACGATCGTGGGTATGTGTCGACTGCAGACGCATGTCAGGAAAAGTGAGCACGAGAAAGGAGAACTTCTACTGACATTTTATCGATGCTCTGTTCCTCCAAGAGCTGGCCGTCGCGCATAAACCCCTGCCCGCACCGGTTAATGTTCTTCTAAACTATATGAAGAATCCAGGACAAACTTCATTAACGAAGTAGTGGGTTTCAATATGTGCAGAAGCACTATACATGGCACAGTCAGCAGGAAACCTCATACTGGACACACAGTGCAAACTTGTCTTCATTTCCACGTTGGAGCATGTCTTCACTCACATAAAGCTTAGAGGTGGCCATCCTGTGAGTGAACCATGTCGGAAGCCCAGAGTTAGTCGGAAGTAACCACTCACTCCCATCTGGACCACGCTTTCGCGGCTAGCAGTCTTGTTTTTTCCTCTGAGGACTTGAGTAGTTCATGGTATGCTGCGACCATGTCGTGCCGCTTAGAGGGATCCACGAATGCAACGTAGCGATCCCTGGATGGGTGAATGGCAGATGAGCATGAAAGATGGCAGGAGAGAGGGCTTACCACTCTTCCGGGAAGAGGTGTGATGCACCATCTCGACAGAGGAAGTTGAGCTCGCTGGAAGAGCTCAGTACATTCGAGTGAAAATGAATGGCGCGTCTGCGAACCTCTTTCGGAGGGTGAAAATACCACTTCATTCACGTCGTAAGATCTATGGTCGACTAGAGCGTAAAAGGGAATTACCGCAGGACGAGGCTCCTCACTCTTTGAGGGTGGGTCTAAGTTGGTCTAAGTATGTGCCAGAGGTCAATCTTCCATTGCGCACACCTGAGCATATGCTAATGAGAGCGTTGATCCCTGACAGTAAAGTTTCAATGCGATCAGCATACAATGGGAGGTAGTGAAAGCATACCCAGCTACCACCAAACACATGCCATTTGTCGATCGACAATTTCTCGCGAAGACGCTCGATGTCTGCCACAAGGTCCCAGGTAGTGTTGTATTCAAGGGAAGCGCTCCTAGACTATCTATCAATATGATATCGGACCCGGATCCTAAAAATGACGAACGGGGATGATTTTCCAGCACCACGTTGATCGAACAGGACGATCTGGTGCAAGGAATCAGTCAGGACCGGGGGGAAGACAAATAGACAGACCTTGTATTTCTCTGGATTGAAAAACTGCCTGTCTTTAGGATCTACTCCACCGCCAGGACCTCCATGAAGGAATACGACTATCGGGAGGGTGCCAATATCAGAGGCATCACGCATGCAACGGGTATGGCGACACACCTGGGATACCGTCCTTGTTTCCGCTGACCTCGTAGCTGTGGGGCACGATGTATGAGAGCAAGCAGACGATGATATCGCCAACTCACTAGAGCGAATGGATGAATCTGGGTGACTCCGAAGCCAGTATTTCCAGTCTCCCTGTCTCGTATGGTTCGATCGGTGGGTACATTGTGCTGGTGGGTGAGTAAGATAAGATCGATGGGAAATCTAGCTGGGTCCCAAGTCTGGACAAGGTCCGTAAATGAAACCCTGTTGTGAGTGGCCATGACGTCTCTTTGACCAGAACCGCCACTCTCCAACCATGGGACTTCCTCTTCCTGACGAACTGATTGGCCTGACTTTCAATCACCTCGACGTCCCGTCTCTGCTGAGATGCATGCTGGTGAGTCTACCTCGGCCGTCAGCTCAGGCTGCGCTGACAGCCCGGTTCGCGACCAGGTCTGCAAGCTATTTCAAGCCATCATCTCAGGGTGCACACCGCTGGTCTATAAAATCGAGTTGTTCGCGTCTTGCATGGAGGACAACGAGCACGCGTCGATGGACACCGTCAGCCGATTGAATCTCCTGCGCCAGTATAATCAGGCGTGGAACAACATGGAATGGTCGTCGTCTGGCTCTATTCCCATGTCCGACGGCCACTGCTGGGAGCTCTCAGGTGGCATACTTGCCCAGTGGACGCAGGACAACGCGCTCGCCCTCGTACAGTTACCGTGCAAGCTCAAGGGCATCCCAGAAAGGAGATGGTCTGTCCCCTTCGACTTCAGAGCGCGCGACTTCGGATTAGACAACTCCCAAGATCTCATCATCTTACTCGAACTGATCGGTGCCTTGTGAGTGGAACGCACAATCTGTGCATGCTTTCGTACTTGACGGATCCTGCAACTAGTCCGAACATGTCATGCAAAATCCATCTACGAACTTTTGCTGGAGAGCATCATCCTCTTGCTGCTACAAAACACATAATACACGCATCAGCGAATTTGCACGCCGATTGCACCTTTCTGATACAAGTCTGTGGCAACCATATTGGCATCCTCTTTGAGGACCAATTTGGTGATTCGACTCCAAGCTCTTTCCTGGTCTGGGACTGGCGAACAGGAGATCGACTACTCGTCAGTGCACAACCTTTTTTGCCTGCCTCGCCTTGATATCTTTTGTATTCAGCATATACACACATCGGAATTTCGATCTTTTGCGTTTATGACGGAAGACCTGATTTTGGCAGCAGTCCTCAGATCTGGCTCGCAGCCCACCTTACGAGTGCTCAGGGTAGCACCATTTGCTCATCCAACTTTTGCAGTCGAAGATATCCCCTACGTATGTGAGTTGCACTATCCAAAGGTCAAAGGCGCCACAGACTATTTCTTGATTCGTGCCGAGCCCACACCAACTTGGAGACCACCCGTCCGTTTAGGAGTTCCCTTCTTTGGGTCTCGAAGGGATTTCGTCTTTACGATTTCCCTGCGCGTCCTCTGGGGTGACACGCACGAAAGCACGGTCCTCTTTGTACCCCTGTCCACTCTCCTTTCGGAAGTCGAGCGTTCAAACGATGAGCCGGGCCGTCACGTTCGATGGGACGGCTGGGGTCCGGACAGAACCCGTATGATTCGCAGGGAACCATCCGAGGTTTGGGTCTGCTATGCCTACGGCATGAAATTCATCCATGGGTTACGATGGAAAAGCGGCCACGAAGCGCGCCTGTACGATTTTAATCCCTATGCGGCCAAGAAGCACGTCAAAGCGAGCGTCGAATCCCCCACACCCTGGAAGCGCCTTGCGCGGGAGTCGAAACCCAGTGGCTACAGTCAGACTTTCAGCAGACAAATCTTGACAAGGTTACCTGGGCGCGTCGCTACCGTTTCGCTTGAGCATTCGGATGAAGGTTGGGATGCTTGCATGATCGGGGAGGATCACATTGTAATGGTTCAGGTAAGATAGCGACTGTCGACTATGCGATGGACTTGATAGCTGACTTGTTCTGTCGTGGCAGCCTCGAACATCTATGTATAGCTACATGGCGATGTGAGACCTGGCAAGGTGAATGTTTGGTTGTGCCTCTCAGGCAAGAAGTTTCCAACTACACTTATGTCACGTCATTATGAATGCACACACGTTCCTTTTCTCGTGACTGAGATGGCGAGGGTCTTAGTGGCGTGTTCTCAAGGAAGAGGCGATACAGAAGCTGGACAGTGGTAAAGTGAGGTACCGCGCTGTACTATCGATATAATGGTATCTGTAATAGAATGAATGACAGTGTTATTTCATACAGTGACCGTAGCCTCCCCAGCTCCACAGTACCCAACGCCGCGTATGTTCCAAGCGCACGCCAATTCTTGCACACGTCCAGCGCTGTCCGTGGCACGGCTGAGCACCGTCACCTTGGATTTCCCTGGACCTCTGCCCGCTGTCTCGTGCGCCAACATCATTCCGTTGAGCTCTTCTTCGTCCATCATGAGATCGATGTCGCCCTCCCAGAGGGCCCAGCTCCATTGCCCTTCCTGATACTTGATCTTGCACTGCTGCCACGTAGTCCCGTCGTCCACGCTCACATCGACGCGGGCGATGGGACAGTCCGAGTAGGCATATCCGCACGCTTTCACTACCAGGTCATCAGGACAAGTAGACCGAAGCCGCTTGACGCTCGTCACGACCGAGTTGCACGGCAAGTTCTGCATCGAGGGCACCTTGGCCCACCAGCCCTCCGACTCGGCCATCTTCTTGCTCGTCACCTAGATACGCGCGCGCGAGGTCAGATGCACAGACGAGTGGCGGCGGACACGCACGTAGTCTGGCAATATCCTGTAATCCCGCTGCTGATAAAAGTTGGGCGATTCTTGTCGGGAGAGGGTGATGTGGTCGACCCATTTGACCCAGCGCATGCCACCGCAGCCCGGAACGACGACGCGCAGCGGGAAGCCATGATCGGGGGTCAACGGCGCGCCGTTCATCTGACCAACACGGGGGTGTCACACCTTACAGTAACACAGGACCGTGACGGCGCGACGTACCTCGTACGCGAGGAGCACCTCCGCGTCCGTGCGCATCGCGCTCTCCAGTGGGATCGACCCGCCGTACGTCGCGTCGCGCTCGCATGGCGCGACGTGGGACGCAAACCACACGTGGAGGCCCGCCCAGGATGCGCTGTCGTCGGCGACGCCAGCGCGGAGGAGGACGTCTCGGAGGGGTGCACCCGCCCAACGGACGTTGGCGATGGTCCCTTCGGACCAATTGATGCCCTCCACCTCTCGGCCGGTCTTTTCGGCCATCTTGGCGCGGCGATTTCCGGCACACTGTTTGACGTGAGCTGTGGTTCGACTCGGAAGCGAGCACGTACGACGAGGGCTGCGACGACCTCCTTGCGCGGAAACGCGTTGCGTATGTGCTCAAACGTGAGGTCGAGGTGCTGGATGCCGTCTATGTCGCCATCTATCTTGACGGTGTAGTGTTCGGTGTCTAACCGAAGGTCCTTGATGTCGGCTGTGGGGCGCGTGTGGCACACGGATCAGACACGAACACGAGGACGTACAGTGGTTGCGGGCGTAGACAAGGTGGAGTGGAGTGATGGGGTGGCTGGCGAGCTCTGTGAGGGACGGTGGCTCAGCGTTGTAGGGGTTGTTTCCGAGCACGTTGAGACCCATCGGGAGAAGAGAATGGAGATCGAGGTGGCATTCTAGTCGAGCTTTATACTCCCCGTGCCTCGTGTCCAGGCTCGGATCTAGTCCTGCTATTGCACGATTATGTACTACAACCACGTCTAGATAGGGCCATGACTATCACTCGTCTGCCTCGCCCGCAACGATCACGTCGTCTGAAAGAAAAAGAACCGTCAGTCTCGGTTCATGGTGAGAACGAGCCTAATTACCGATCTTGAGCACCGCCCGCACAAGCTGCAATGACCAAATTCAGTCAGGGTCGGAAGACGTACACCATACACACCTGGGTGGCAAGCAGATACTGTTGACGTTTCGAGATCAAGGGGTCGTACACGAATTGCTTCTTCATGTCTACGACCGCACTAAACGCATGCACAAGAATGCGTGTCAGCGCAAAGACGCACCATTCTCGTTTTGGCCGCTACAGTCGATTCCCAGGCGCGAATTCTTCTCGTTCACTTGCCTACTCTTGACTTCTGCCATCGTCTCAATGGGCGAGAGGCCACTGTTCTCTGCAAGCGCGAGCGGAATGGCATCGAGCGCAGCGGCGAAAGAGCGCATGGCGTATTGTTCTATCGAGGGTATCTAATCCTGTGTCAGTCAGATTTTCAAGCCAAACCCTGCAACCAACCTCGTCTGCAGCTGTTGCCACGGCGATCGAACAGCTGATATCGGCAGCACCCCCACCATAAACCACTCGGTTGTCGACGACGAGATTTCGAACGGCGCATATAGCATCATGCAATGCTCGTTTTGCTTCGTCTACGATCTGAACAACAATGAGCAACATGTAGAGTATGCAGCACACATCCATACCATCTTGTTCGATCCACGCACAAAGATGGTGACAGCGCGGGAGTTGGCGCATTCTTCGATGACAAGCATCTTGTCACGCGTCGTGCCAAAGGTGATTTCGCGCACGATGCCAGCTTTGCCCAATTTCTCTGGCGTGAGTTCCTCGAATCTGGGCACGATGCGACCATGTGTAGCTATAGCGATCAACTGAAGGGGTGTTATAGCTTGAATATTGGGGGCGAAAGGGTCGGGAACGTACCTCGATCTCGGGTCCGCCAACCCACCGGACAGCTGGCAGCTCGTTTTGCATCAGCAAATGATTCGCTTCGTCGTCAAAGCCCCATTGGCATATGACCAGGTTGGCACCCGTGTTTTTCACCAACTGGATCATGTCCTCGAACTTTTCCTTTTCATACTCTCGCAATTTCTTGAACTCCTCGACAGACGTAATGTCCAGCTTGTGCTTGGTCTTTGGGCGAGGTGGCTCGAACGGGCAAGTGAGGATAGCGAGACGGGCGTCTTTGACGGACGAGGGCATTTGTGGGTGCGACATGTCCTTGTCGATGAGCACGCCTTTGATGAGGGTGGTGTCGGCGAGAGATCCGCCGACTTTCCCGTCCACTTTTATGAGGTCAAAGGGCACATCGCGACGCTCGAGATCCGCGACCGTCAGGACCGCCTCAACGGCGATCTCTGCAAACTGCCGAATCTCTTTTGAGACGCTGAGGGCGACGTCAGTAGAGAGTAGAACAAGGAGACATATGGTTACATTTTGCTGCCCAGACTTGTCATGGCTGTTTTGAGCAGATTGTCCATGTTTTGAGACGAAAACTCGACGCGATCTGAGATGCGGTCGAGCTGTTTGACGGCAACTTTGCAGGCCTTGTCGAAGCCATCTGCGATCCGGATGGGATGTATTCCACGGTCGAGGAGAGCTTCGCTCTGTTCGAGCAGCGCGCCGGCAAGGACTGCAAGAGGGTTGGACGGGGGTGCTCGGACGAGGATGGCGTACGTACCTACGACGCCTGTGGTGCCATCGCCGATTTCGTCGTCCTGGCTCTTTGACAGCTGTACGAGGAGTTTTGCGATCTGATGTTCGACCTCCATCTGACCGAGGATGGTCGCGCCATCGTTTGTGACGGTGATGTCGCCGTCGGGGGAGATGAGGATTTTGTCGAGACCTGGTCAGTGAATGAGATGGATGGCGTGCTGACGCGGTGTGACGCGTACCTCGAGGGCCGAGGGAGGTGCGGATGATGTTGGCGACGGTTCTCGCGGCGAGGATGTGTGACTGGATGGGAGTGAGAGGAGTGCAAGGGGGATGTGTGGTCGTACCTTGATGGCGTCTATGCCATGGCTTCTAGTTCGCTTTCCTTGTTCTCTGAGTATGATGAACGGCCGTCCATACTAGTCGCGTTGAGTGTTATTCGACGACACTGTTTGCAAACTCACTTCGTCTGTCGCGTAGACGGCTTCTGGTTGAGCCATGGCGTGACATCGATTTGGAGCGTGACAACTCTTGATATCGAGTGTGTGACAGTGTGACAAGGGTTTGAACCTCTCTTCATCATGGAACACGAGATCGACGGTTGGATAGAACAGCTCAGCCAATGCAAACAGCTCGCAGAGTCGGACGTAAAGAAACTCTGCGACAAGGTCCGTATCGAATATTAACCAGCTTGTAACCTATGCTAACTACAAAAAGACGAGGGAGATCCTCATGGAAGAATCAAACGTACAGCCAGTCAGATGTCCCGTCACCGTCTGTGGCGATATCCATGGCCAATTCGTATGTGCTCTGTCTACCATCTGATCTCTCTCTGATCATCCGCAGCATGATCTCTCCGAGCTTTTTCGGATCGGCGGAAACTCACCCGACACCAATTACCTCTTCATGGGCGACTACGTCGACCGTGGCTACTACTCGGTAGAAACAGTCACTCTCCTCGTCGCACTCAAATTGCGGTATCGCGACCGCGTCACAATCCTACGTGGCAACCACGAGTCGAGACAGATCACCCAGGTGTATGGCTTCTACGACGAGTGCTTGCGAAAATATGGCAACGCCAACGTATGGCGTTTCTTTACCGACTTGTTCGACTTTCTCCCATTGACTGCACTGATCGACAACCAAGTGAGTGCTCCGAGAGTCTTCTCCTTGCTGCGCATGATGGGACGGGTTGGCTAACCACTCGGCAGATATTCTGTCTCCACGGCGGACTATCGCCCTCGATCGATACCCTTGACCATGTTCGCTCGATCGACCGCGTACAAGAGGTACCTCACGAAGGACCGATGTGTGATCTCCTATGGTCTGACCCCGACGATCGCTGTGGCTGGGGAATTTCACCTCGCGGGGCGGGGTACACTTTCGGGCAGGACATTTCGGAGGCGTTCAATCACAACAATGGCTTGACCCTCGTGGCACGTGCCCATCAGTTAGTGATGGAGGGTAAGTCGGCTGCGCCACTTGTTGTGCAGTCGGACTGACAGGCCGAGCAGGGTATAGCTGGGGACAAGACCGGAACGTTGTCACGATATTCAGTGCTCCCAACTACTGCTATAGATGTGGCAACCAGGCTGCGATCATGGAGATAGATGAAAAACTATCGTACACCTTGTGAGTCATTGTTCCCGTTTCGGTCGGATAGACGCTCACGGATGGACGGACAGCCTTCAATTTGATCCTGCACCGCGGGCGGGCGAGCCACTGGTATCGCGGCGGGTGCCAGACTACTTTTTGGTAAGTGTGGACCGTGTTCACGGTGGACCGATGCTGAACGTGGCATGACAGTAATGACCGTAGAAGGGTGGAAATTAGTACTAGTAGTGTAACTTAGTGCCACAAAGCGGACGAAAATAAATACAAAGAGAACACGGTTGATATTGAACCACGCCTCGACAACGCGCGACACAACGAGCAACGCCTCCACGACGTCGCCAGTGACCCGCGAGGCTACAGCGTGTTGTGCATGTCGTTCTCAGGGACACCCCTCGGACAAGGAAGACGTTTAGATCACCACACCTTCCTCAACAAACCTCCCAGTCACAACCAACAACACCACACCTTTCAGCCCAGACAACTCTCGAACAACCCACAGAATCCACAACGCGCCATTCCTACTTCTTACGCGTACGGGTGCGTTGTTTATTAATATCCTTCGTACACGTGTTCACTCTCGATCCCACAGCGCGCCGACAGTTGGCACCAGATCTCCTCCAAAGCCACCCCCCACCCACTCCACTCCGAACCTGGATCCATCAGACACCCAGGACGAGACCGCACTCGTCCGCTACGCACGTCTCAAACGCGACCAGTCGCTCAACAACGCCCAACCTGAAAAGTGGAGCGTAAAGGACACCTCCGTGAACATCGCTGCCGCCTTCAACCAGGCTGCATCCACTTCCTACGACATGGCCCCAAACAACCCCAACAATGCCTGGGCTTCAGGTTCTCAGACCAACCTCAACGTACCCCGCAGCACCTCCGTCGAGTACGAGAAGGAGACCCACTCCACCTCCAACCGTCGCTTGGCCCCTCCTCCCAGTCGTCTCACTCACCGAACCACCCACAAACCACTCTCAAAGCAAGCGTCTGCTCTCACTCACGTATCCGACTCCGAAGCCGAGCAGCCTTCCCAGTCTTTTGACAACAGCTTGCGCGCAAAGAGCCCATTCGATCAAGTCATCGACATGTCCAGACGTGCCATCAACACCGCTACTTCGTTCTATCTTCGACAGCGGTCAGCCGAGCCCGCGGACGTGTCCGCGGCGACCGCCAACGGCAAAGAGTCTAGCCTAGAATACGAGGAGCTAGAACGGGATTATCTGGAACTGCAGCGGCAGCGCGAGCAAGAAGACGAACAATCGGCTTCTAGAAAGGCGTCTGCGAATAACAAGCGTAACCGCATCTCGGTCGACAACAAGGCCTATCGTCCCTCCATGTCCGACATGGAAGAGTCAGACGACCAAGTGTCCGATGACGGAAAAAAGCGCAGAAAGAAGCTGAAGAAGAAGGATCTCGGTCCTGGAACCTTGACTTCGCTCCCAGTAGCTGGCTACGACAAGCGGAGAAGAAGGAAGAGGGGGTCCAAGGGTGGCGAGGGTGAACCGGATGGCGTAGAGGACGACCAGGAGAGCAGCATCGACAGCGAGCAGGTCAGCCCAGTCGGTTGGTCTGTATGACTTGTTTGCTAATGTTTCTGCAGTATTCGTCGGCACAGCGCGCCTCTGCTAGTCGGGAATCCCTGTTACGCTCGTCCATCCCCCCTCCAGTACGAACTTCCGTACCCCCACCATCCAAACACCACTCTGAGTTGGAAAACGGTCTACCTCACACCCAACCGGGTCTAGAGGTAATATTGGAGAGCGACGAACCACCCGGCGTGGATGGCGTCTTTGATACTTTCGATGCTCCGTCTCGCTCCTTCTCCGTAGGTGGCCTCCTTGGCCGTCTGGTCAACAGGGTCGCGAGGTTCTTCCTGGGCATCATCGAAGGGATAATCTACATGATATCATTCATATTCTTGATCCTCGGGCGGGGCTTGGGGCTGATAGCGAACATTTTCGTCCGCAAGCCGACTGCACTTGTCCGTTCCATCGAGTCTCGAACACTCACAAATCTTGCAAGTCTCGCCATTATCGTGCTCGTCATTTACCTTGCATTGTTCAAGTTTTACGATCCACTGCTTGGGCTGCTTTCCTACCGCGGGACCCCTCACCCGTATCATGCACCCGAAACACCTATCACGAACCTTGATGAACTCGTTGCACGATTGCAAAACCTGGAATCTGCCCTCTCTGGCCTTTCGCTAGACCAGCAACGAGCGCGAGCCCAGCAGGACCTCGAGGCACGTGCACACGGAGAAGTCGTGAACAGGATATATGCGCTCGAGGCCCGCGTACGCGAGGAAGCGAAGCGCGTATCAGAGGCAGAAACCTACCTCCAAGCTTCCACAAGCCAAGGCCTTTCGGACGTTAAGAGGGAACTCGATGTACTCCATGCACAAATCACTGCAGTTGAATCTACCCCACGAGAAGCATCCTCACCGCCCCCACCAACCCCACCCACCAGCGACGAGGAAGCATGCAGACAGTTGAAGCTGCTGGAAGATCGCATGGGTAGCATTGAGGGCGGCGTCAAGGAAGCTATCAAACTCTCAAAGACGGCTGTCAAAGATTCGGCGCCTGCTGGACCCATATGGTGGTCCAAACTTTCCTCCGCCGTCAGCTCTGGCAAGGGTCTCACCATCAAGTCTAGTGATGATACCGACGTTACCGGCCTGATCTCCAACCTCGTCGACACCGCCGTCATGCGGTCCACCACCCGCGACACCCTTTCCCGAGCCGACCTTGCCCTTCACTCTGCAGGCGCTCGTCCTATATCGAGTCTCACGTCGCACACGCTCGAGATGTGTCCAACCACGTTACGCGGGACAGTCACCAAGACATCCACAGCGGACTTTGCTGGCCCATGAGCGGTGACTCTGGTCAGCTTGGGGTGGCGCTCTATTTCCCTGCTTACATTACCGACATCACGATTAATCACATTGCCCCAGAGGTCGCGTTCGACCTCCAGACTGCCCCTCGGGACATGGAAGTGTGGGGGCTCGTCGAAGGCAAGGACAACCTCGACAAGGTGATGGCGTTCCGAGCAGAGCGCGCAGCACAGCGTGCAGAAGCCGTGCGCGTTGCAGAAGAATCCGGTACACCCACGCCGGAAGAGCCTGGCGAAGACGATTA
>JBBPOD010000681.1:0-15207 GCA_038091255.1 Tylopilus intermedius | reverse complement strand
AGGGCGCATGCGCGCCCCCCCCCCCACTCACAGGTTGTTGGCATCGTACGGCACCTCAACGGTCTCGCGCACGAAGGCCCGTTCGCTGCCGTCGTCCAACCTCGTCGTCTCCAGCGTCATCGCCGTGACGGTCGGGTCGATCGTGGTCAGCAGGGGGCTGGTGTTCACGGTCACTGGCATCATGCCGGTGGTCCCGAATGAGGCAGTACTAGGGGAGGCGTTGGCGTTGGCGTTGGCGTTGGCGCTGGCGTTGGACATGCCGTGTCGTCCGTCCGTTCTTCGATGGATTGCGATGTGTTCACGACGGCGCGATCGCGATGGGGAGGAGAGAGCGGACGGAGCGGGAAAGAGGGGGTCCGAGTCGGTCGAGAGAGAGGGGGCCGGGGTCCCGCGCCGTGTCGTGCCGCGTCGCGGTCGCCATCTCGTTCGCGCTCGTTCCGTTCGTTGCGTTGCGTTCGAGCGCGAGCGCGTGGGGGGGGCGATGTATTTCCGCTCGCGGCGTCACCCGCGCCACGCCTGGCCGACCGTGGGAACGAGGTCACCGCGCCTCACCACGGTGGCCACCGCGGGCCGAATACATTCCCATGCATATGACTCCTCCGTCGCACGGTCGCCGGACGAGGCGGTGAGACTGAGATAGCTGAGACACTCCCGCTCTCTCGCTTGTTATTACGCAGTCGTCTTCATTTCGTCTAGTATACTTTCTAGAATGTCATGCTTATCAATTCAGATCATAATCCGATGCGTGGCCTCGTCGCACACGTTCAACGTGAGCTCGTTACGCCGAGCCATACAGATATCTGATCTCCCCCTTTTGATGCCATCTGAATCCCCGGTAGGCTCTCTGCTGCTAGTAGTATTATTTCTAGCTACGGCAACGCCCCACCCATGCATATCCGGTCCCACTCGCATCCACTCTCCGAGTGACATGCAACGGTACCGTGCCTGGCACATGCCACACACAAAATGTGTGTTGGTCCCTGCGATAGTACTTTCTGTGTGTGCTCGGTGGAAGCGTCCATTGATACGATCGTTGCCGCTTATCTGTTTCATAGAGCTGTGTGCGTTCGCCTCGCGGCGTAGACGATCCCAGCCCTGTCCACGTTATCTCTCGAGAGGGATCGTCTTGTTCTCTTACGAGACTTCTGCCGTTGGACTGACTTCGCATGTACTCCTCGCAGCACCCTTTTTTTATCACACTTTTCTCCCATAGATCAACTTGATAGAATCACGGATCACTGCCACCTGTCTGCACCAAATTGACCCCCTGAGGGGCTAAGCCATACACGAGGCTCGTGCAATGCGGCTGTCTGACCAGAAAACCTAGCCCGTAAACTTTGTATCAACAACTTCCCCGCAACACGCCCCTTTCATTTGCGGCCATCTTGCCTTATCATGTATTCATGTCCCAGAGATATTGCCTCTTTTCGATACACTACACATACATGGACATCACTCTACACCCGATTGAATCCCTGATCAATTGGCAGTCCCCTCGATCCAAAATATTCCAGAACCAGAACCGCCGGTGGCGTGATGTCCATCAGTCCGGATTACATGGAAGCCAGTAGCACTTTCAACTCCGGACGATATTCTCGATTTCGAGCTGAACACGCACACATGCGGCTTTACCTTCAGGGGTCTGACCTCCCAGCACGGCGTCGCTTTTGCCTCTGATACCGACTGTGGCAGCCTCGTATAGGAGCTCGAGTAGCTTGATCCACTGTTTGCCCCATATACTTTTGGCCTCCATTCCACCCACATCGAGCGCAGCTGTGGAGCTCCAATCAGTCACCGATACCGTCGTATCGAGCCATACATACCATATAAGAATTGGGCTGCAACTGCGGTAGAGAGCAACCGTTCCTCGTTCATCATCCGAGCGAAATACATCCAATACTTGGGCAATCGGAACATGTTGTCCAGTGGTTTCGCAACAGGTGCGACCAGCACGAGGAAATACACGCGCATCATCCCAGAAACGCGTGTCATGTAGTCTCCCATTGATTCCTGTTCACCGTCATTCAACCGGTATCCCATGGCTTTGGTATACGTTTCTTTCTGCCATGGAACACCATCCACATCGGTCGCTGGGATAACGCTAGGCACGGGCCATCCGCCGGCCCGTTGCACGAGCTTCGCGAAGAAAATATCAGGGAAGGCGGGTAACCTCTCTAAAAGGTTCGCGGTGACAAGCGCGAGAGGGATGGCGCTTTTCTTTTCCGCCGTCACCTCCGTCTCTGCTTGCAGTAATATTGCCTTTGCTAAAGAGGAAAGGGACGCCAGGTACAAAAACTCTGGGAGATTTGGTCGTGGATGGACGAGATCAAAGATTTGGTTGGACTAGCGAGAAATTCGTAAGCAGAACCCCACAATTGCAAGAAATTCCTCACTATCCGCGAGATAGTGGCCGAGTCGTGTGTTAGTTGGCCTATCTTCGGAGTTATTTGTCTTCTAATAGCGCTCCACTGGGTCCGCAATGCCTTGTCGTCCTTGACAGTCTTCATTGGACCGGCTTTAAGATTCTAAAACAGTGCCCCTTAGATTCCGCAGCAATCTCCGTTGATGGTAGCACATACCTTGAGAGTCTGGCGGGCATGAACCCAGTCATCCTCGGGTGAGGTGATACCAAGAACATTTTTCCTCTTTTCTGCCGCCGCCTGTGATGCACGTTTTTCACGTTCGGCCTCTTCCCTAGCTCGTTGCGCTGCTTCTTCCGCCTCCTTCTGCTTCCGCCTATGTTCTTCCTCCTGGCGTTTCTTTTCCTCCTCGGCCAATCGTCTCTCCTCCTCCAACTTCTTCTGGTGTTCCTCTTCCTCACGTTTCTTTCGCTCAGCTTCGAGTTTTTTTCGATGATTTTCCTCCTCTATGCGTATGGCTCGTTCGATGCGTTCATGTTGAACCTTTTCCTGCTGGTTCCATTGAGTCCTGAGCTGATCTAGCTCCGACTGCTGCTTCAACTTGAGCGCCGACAATATCTTTTGCACTTCTGTAATCTGCTGGTCGTGTTTGGCAGCAAGCATCTTCAAGTCGAGATCCCTCTGCCTGGCACGTTGTTCGTACGTCTCGACGAGGATCTCTGCTTGTTCCTTACGTGCCGTGCGCTGGTGGGACACGTCGTGGGTTGTGAGCGGACACAATGTATCATTGGGAAATACGTACCAACGCATCCTTGCGCGTCTGTTTCTCCCATTCTTCATATGGGTCGTGATGTCGCGCGCGCAGCCGGATGGCAGCGACTGTTTCCTCGACGTGCCGTCGTTCCGCGGGGCTTCGCGGCTCTCGTTTCGAGCTGGTGTCGCGTGAGTGCGTGTGGCATGAGCTTTTAGTGTGAGGGAGACCACGGGTGCGACTTACGCAGGGGATACTACAGGCAGCTCTCCGTCCGAGTCATAACAGACAGAGTCGGTGAGCGAAGAAAGCGAGCTAGGGGTGCGCTCAGGATCGCTGACGGGCTCCTCGGGCTCGCTCTCTGAGTCAGAGGGGATGCCAAATCCAGACGTTCGCCGGTGGGATCTGAGATGTCGTCAGTCGGTGTAGTAGGGACAAGGCAAAATGCTCACCGACGCACTGGAGACGGCGATAGTGACCTTGGTAGACCGTAGCGCATCGCGGTATGTCTTGGAGTGATCGTTTGGTCAGAAACACGAGGGCCACGAAATATTTAGTTCCCAAAGTTGCTATATTTGGCTCAGTTTGTGTTCAGATTTGGGCTGGTCACTTATAGCTTGCACCTCTACTACAACCTCGTCCACCGACTGGATGGTGCGTGGGCACCGAGTACTTACGCAGATTCAAATTATTTTCGGTCAAGATGGTGCAGTCGTGTTGACTCAGCGATGCGGTCGTGTGGAGCATGCAAAAAGGGGCACACAATGGGCCTGGACCGGCAGCATGCCCCACGACGCGGGGCCCCACAACTTGCCCGCTCGTACCTTCCCATGAAAAGTGGTTAGCCTTAGATCCATTCATGGCTATTTGTGGGCGTGAAGGGAGGATCTTCGTGCCACAATCACTTACAAGTTGTAAGAAAAAATGATCCTTCCGTGCCAAGCCACAGTAGATCGCCTTCTAGGTATGGATCAATTCTGAATGGCGAGTCCCAGCAGGAAATTTCGTGTCATCTATTCTCACCAGTTCACCGGAACAAGCAGAACTGAGCATTGCTGGACCGCGGATGTCGACCCGAACATGCGGCCCCCGGCAACACGACAATTCTATTACCCACGATTCCCGTGTCTGTCAATGCGACACTGGGCCGAAAGGTATGATTGCTGTATTGAAACATCCAGCCGATGGCATGCGATTTGTGGGCGCTCAAGTAGTGGCAATGATCATGATCTTGTGGCATATGAATTCATGAAAAAACGAAAAAAAAGGGGGTATAAGAACTTGAAGCACAGGTGTTTCTAGACTCACTCTGACAAACTAACTTTTAAGATGTAACTTTGTCGTTCTGGTATTGGTAGGTGGGTCCCGAGGGAAGTAAAGCCTTCGAAGAACAACTCATTTATGTAACGCATCACACACAGGCATGGCTTGCGGTCTTGATCGGTCACTACTATGTATCTCCTATCAGTTCGCCTGTCCCGACAGCCTGGTCACCATACCACCGCAACTATTTCCTGGATCTATCACGTGTACTATTCTTACCTTGCTAATATTACATCTTCGTGCTTATTCCTGGTGTTAGGGTTAACGTAGTCTCTTGGTGAATGCCTGGGTGTTCGCTGAGACTTTGTTCAAAGCAGCGACGATGGGGTTCCTGGGCCTGAGGCATATCCGGGCCGGCAGTGATATGATTGACAAGACTTTTCGACATCACCGTTTGATGAGATCACGTCGTAGGTGAATTACCGTACGTCCCCAGTGACTGACGTAACGGTTGCCACGTCCATAACGTCACGGTTTTTCGTCTATTCGCTGCAACATTTACGCTAGACCCGGGTCAACCCTGGGCGTGAAGCGGCTAGGCATGAAACACGGCGCTTGGAAGGCTTTACTTCATACCCTTTCATACCTTGACCTTCCGCCGTCACGATGGTCAACTTTATCATCCTCGCTGGTAGCTTTACCGCCTATATCACTTCTTACCTGTTCAATACAGATGACAACTCCCTGACCTACCTCAAACAATACCCGACGGGTGGTAACCCGTCGTGGATCATTTCTCATTCGACAAACAAAAGTATATTGTAGTACGTGTCCCATATATTTCTTGCGTCATGTTTCGCATTCCCGTCTGCTAGTGCGGTCAACGAGAACGACCCGAACGGTGCCATACAATCGTTCACTGTTGGTCCCAAGGGCGGGCTTACTCTGGTGGACACAGTCGGCTCCGGGGGAAGCGGCCCCCCATACTGTGCTGGCCTGACCACAGGTCAAGTTGCAGTCGCAAACGTAGGCATCTCTAAGCTTGCGACCTAGTCTGTCCCTTCACTGAGTGCCGCATAGTATGCTTCTGGTACCGCAAGTGTCATCCCTACCGAGGACGACCACTTGCATTTCTCCAGAGATGCGCACGCCTGGAAATTTCCTACTAGTGGTCCTAGGGGTGTTTCACAACCTCACATGACCTATCAATATGGCAGCGAGGTCTTCATTCCGGACAAAGTCGGCCGTTTCGATTTCATTAATTCCGCATTCTCACTACCTATGTCTAGGGCAATGACAAGATTTGGCGACTCGGCGAGGTCGATGGCAACCCCGGAAATTACGCTGTCCATGGTGAGATTCAACAACCCCAAGGTAGCGGACCCCGCCACATCCGTATCCGAGGTACGCTCTCCCTGCAGTCTGTCCGCGCGTGTCCTCCTTGTTCACCATGTATCAGACGAACTGTTGTACACAATTCACGAGTTGTCCAGCACATTGAGCCTCCAAAAGGTCCCTGCATACCCCAACGGCACTTCTAACATCCTCTCCCAGGTGTCCATCGTGCCCTCCAACCCACCCAAAGGCGCCGTGTTCTTCGCTGCTGAAATCCTCATTCCTGAGCCGACGGCAGACTATCACACCCCGTATATTTACGTGTCGAATCGGAATGAGGGCACGCAAGATCCTCGCGGAGACACCATCGCCATCTTTGAGAACGTCGGCAACAAGCTCGTGTTGCGCAATCAAGTATACACCAGCCTCGTCCAGATTCGTGGGATGATGTCGGGTGAACAAGTAGGTTGTGGTGGCGAAGCGTACATTGTTGCCGCTGGGGGTGCAGGCACTGCCGGGGTAAAGGTATTCAAGAGGACGGAGGGTGGTGCCAACCTTGAAGAGGTTGCAGTCAATACCCGCGTTCCTACGGCAACGACCTTTGTCTGGTTGAAATGATGCCATGGTGCAGGTTGATACAGTAGGTTATGGACAGTCACCGGCAGTGATGCACGGCAAAGGCCAATGGTCTCCTTTGCCTGATACGCGGGACTGCAGTGGGGTCGTCGAGTCCTCTCGAGTCCTCTCGAGTAGTAATTATTCTTTTTACCCTCCAGCTTGTATTTTCTTGATCTGCGAAGAGTACGCCACAATATTCTTGATGGTTCAACACATCTATGGGTGTGACATCATCAGCGCTCACAGCGTGTTGCTGTCTCGGTGGACTGATGCAGTCACATCATGGTATAGCATTCCCCATTGAATCAGTATCACCAATCCATTGTCTCAGTTCGAAATGGCCTCGATGACAGCTAGCTCGCCCTTTTCAAGCATATTAGGTGAGTGTTTGTGGTTCTTGACCTCTGCAGGATCTTCAGAAAACCTCATTTCAAGGGACTCGTCGATGTTGTGCGCCCCACCGCGAAATCATACATAGGCCTGGATAGAACATGTGACAGGTCGACCTGGTCACGTGCATGAGAACATGGTATACATACCCTTGTCCTCTTACCGTCATAGGTCTAGGCTGGGTCTCCCGTGGTGTAGCAGATGCCGCGGGGAATGGCGGTCTTGCCGGCGTTCGCGAGCTCGACAATGAGAATCCGGAAGCGACCAGCTACTCCCGAAGTCGTTGGTCTGGTCTGTAGATTGTCTACTAGACATTTTGAAAGGGTGAGTGTGAAGCAGAATAGGGTTTACATGGCGCCGAGGGTTCTCGAGAGGTGGCGGAAGCGAATAACCATGACCTAGGCGCGCCAGTCGGGAATCTCGTCACCAATTTCCAAACTGGATATGGAGCGAGATGAACTTCAAGTTTGTGGCAGTCTGTGCACGACTCGCGCGCAAGGTCGTTTCATTACCAGCTCTCACACTTAGGCTGTACTCAAGTTATGCCCTCACAAGCATCCGCCCTGCTATGGAGCTGCGTGCCATTTATCCGCTGGTGCACTCTTGGTGAATGTCTGGGTGTTCGCTGAGACTTTGTTCAAGCAGCGACGATGGGGGTTCCTGGGCCCGAGGCATATCCGGGCCGGTCGCGGCAGTGATGTGATTGACAGGATTTATCGACGTCACCGTTTAATCAGATAACGAGGTGAATCACTGTACGTCCCCACGTAACGGGAGTTGCCACATCCATAATGCTTTTCATCTATTCGCTGCAACAACATTTGGGCTCGACCCAGACCAGCCCTGGGCGAGCCCGTGATGAGGCTGATGGGCACGAAACACGGCGCTTGACCAGTTTTACTTCATACCTTTCACACCTTGACCCTCCTCCGTCACGATGGTCAACTTTATCATCCTCGCTGGTAGCTTTACCGCCTATATCACATCTTACCTGTTCAATACAGATGACAACTCCCTGACCTACCTCAAACAATACCAGACGGGTGGTAACTCGTCGTGGGTTATTTCTCATTCTACAAACAAAAGTATATTGTAGTACGTGTCCCATCTATTTCTTGTGTCATCTTTCACGCTCCCATCTGCTAGTGCGGTCAACGAGAACGACCCGAACGGTGCCGTGCAATCGTTCACCGTTGGTCCTAAGGGCGAGCTTACTCTGGTAGACACAGTCGGCTCCGGAGGGAGCCGTCCCCCATACTGTGCTGGCCTGACCACAGGTCAAGTTGCAGTCGTAAACGTAGGCGTCTCTAAGCTTGCGACCTAATTTTACCGCTTCACTGACCACCGCATAGTATGCTTCTGGTACCGCAAGTGTCATCCCCACCGAGGATGACCGCTTGCACTTCTCCAGAGATGCGCACACCTGGAAATTTCCCACCAATGGTCCTAAGGGTGTTTCAGAACCTCACATGACCTATCAATATGGCAGTGAAGTCTTTATTCCGGACAAAGTCGGCCGTTTCGATTTCATTGATTCCGCGTTCTCACCACCTATGTCTAGGGCAACGACAAGATTTGGCGACTCGGCGAAGTCGATGGCAACCCGGGAAATTACGCTGTCCATGGTGAGATTCAACAGCCCCAAGGTAGCGGACCCCGCCACATCCGTATCCGAGGTACGTTCTCCCTGCAGTCTATCCGCGCGTGTCCTCCTTGTTGACCATGTACCAGACAAACTGCTGTACACCATCCACGAGACGTCCAGCATATTGAGCCTCCAAGAGGTCCCCGCCTACCCCAACGGCACTTCCAACTTCCTCTCCCAAGTGTCAATCGTGCCCTCCAACCCACCCAAAGGCGCCGCGTTCTTCGCTGCCGAAATCCTTATTCCTGAGCCGACGGCAGACTATCCCATTCCGTACATTTATGTATCGAACCAGAATGAGGGCACGCAAGATCCTCGCGGAGACACTATCGCCGTCTTTGAGAACGTCGGCGATAAGCTCGTGTTGCACAATCAGGTGTATACCGGCCTCGATCAGATTCATGGGATGATGTCGGGTGAACAAGCAGGTTGTGGTGGTGAAGCATACATTGTTGCTGCTGGGGGTGCAGGCACTGCCGGGGTAAAGGTGTTCAGGAGGACGGAGGGTGGTGCCAACCTTGAAGAGGTTGCAGTCAACACCCGCATTCCTACGGCAACGACCTTTGTCTGGTTGAAATAATGCCACGGTGCAGGTTTATGTATACCGTAGGTCAGTTACCAGCAGTGGTACGCGACAATGGGCCAATAGTCTCCTGATACGCGGGACTTCTCACGTAGTAATCATTCTTTTCACCCTCCGGCTTGTATCTTCTTGATCTGCGAAGAGTACGCCACAATATTCTTGATGGTTCGACACATCTATGGGTGTTACATCATCAGCGCTCACAGCGTATTGTTGTCTTGGTCTAGTCTGGTGACCAGACTAGTCTTGGTCACGGTGGACTGATTCAGTCGCGTCATGACATAGCATTCCTCATTGAACCATATCATCAATCCCTTATCCCACAAAGCTAATGACAGTACACCATCGGAACTAAGAAAATCAGGCGCATCAGCTCGAAATGACCCCAATGACAGCTAACTTGCCCGTTCCAAGCAACCGGGGCGCTGGATTGCTGGATTGAGTTTGTCCATTTGGATGCAATACCTGTTTGAAAAATAAGTAATGCGATCAAACTACTCTATACATCCATATTGCGTGAATATTTGTGGTTCTTGAGAAAGAGAGTCTCTGCGAGATCTTCAGAAAACCTCATTTCAAGGGACTCGTCGATGTTGTGCACCCCATCGCGAAATCATCTATGGGGTCTGGATAGAACATGACAGCCCTTACCTCGTCAACATGTGATAGGTCGACCTGGTCGCGTGCATGATTCAGAGAACATGGTATACGTCAACATAGACTTGTACCCTTTTCCTCTCATCGTCATAGGCCTAGGTCTTTCGTGGTGTGGGAGATCCCCCGGGGAATGGCGCCCTGCCAGCGGGCTCGACAATGAAAATCCAGACACAAGCAACCATGGTATCAATTAGAAATCGGCTGGGCGCCAGTCAGGAATCCGGGTCACCAATTCCCAAAGCCAGATATGGAACGTCGTCCTCGCGAATGCAAATGAATGTATGCGATTCGCAATCCGATATGACCCGACCAAATATACTCGGGAAGGCAGCCGATACTCAGCCCAGTCTCTGCCTCATCAATTGCACCTCGTTCTGTCTCTGCTCCGAGTCCATCTTGCCTTCACGGTGTCCCCTGACTGTAGCAGCTCACTACGATGGAAACAGTGGCAGGTGATCGTTCTCACTGTAGACCAAAAGACCTCTTAATTGATGATGCGGCAGCTATTTTAATCTGCAGTGCGCCTAAATTGTTATGCAGAAATCATGCTTGAGTGTTTGACCTTCTTCACCGAAGCGAACAAGCCGTCACCGTCACATGACTCACATCCGCGGATGAGTTGGCCAGATTGCAAAGAGAGCTTCTCCCCACGGTTACTTGTCTGACCAAAGCTGCTGTATCCTCCGTTCTAGCCCCTCGCATTTCATCAATGGAATCTTGACAATCAATCCGTTTGGAGCAGTCAGGCATACGACTTTCATCCGATCCGCGGGCTAATGGTCCAGTGAGCGGTGAGTTTTGGTGATGAGGCTGATACTAGTGTTGTCGCTGCAGCAATGAAGACAACGCTGGAGTATAGAGGCGTTCAAGAAGGTGGAGCTTCCTTGAGGTCGGGAAAAACGATGTCCCCACCATAGAGGCCATCGTCGATTGAACCAATGTCATGTGTTACAATGGATTGTTGGTATACGATGCACAACGCACGAATTCGATCTAATCGACGCGCTGATTTACGTTCGAAAACCGGGCGAAGAGTTTAATCTGTTCATCCTTGCTCAATCCCATACGTCCCCTCCAGTGCGGTGAACAAACAGGCATCTCCTCTGGGTGCAGAGGCCTTGTTGGTCGCGCTAATATAGCATCTATTATTGCTGGAACGTTCTCAGGCTTTACGTTGCCAAGCCTATCCAGTTTGGTTAATGAGATACCACTGGGGAAAGACACCATTTGGAACGTGGACACACCATTCACCGTGAGGATACACCAACATATTTGCGGCATATCTTTGTCGCCGAAATGTGCCTTCAGTACGTGCACCCAAAGTATGTCACCTAAACGACGGTATAGACTCACTTGTGCCCCCCTACGTGAGCAACTTCTGCAAGTCTAACGCGCGTGCTGGGATCGGACGAGTAGCGTTGTTGACGTCTATCCAGCTCCGCGCGGATAGCGCGCGCGACCGCCCCGCCGGTCTCACCACAGCGACAGTCCCGCGCCCCATGCGTGCATACGTAGAGATGAATATCGTCGAGTTGTGATGTCGATGGTGCACTAGCCGCGTCGCGAGGCTCGGCGTGCTCCCTCAGTGCCTCCCCGACCCCCTCCACGTTTGCAAGTGACACTGCTTCGAGCTCCAACTTGCCTCGCGTACTCGAAAAGGCAGTGAGATGATACAGGTGCGGGTGCTCTTCAGCTGGTGAATGGGGGTGTACGGGCCGCGACGGGTACCATGCAAAGTTGACGGTGCCGCCCCACGGCGCGGCGAGGAGTCGGAGCCGGCGCTCCACGGGGGTTGTGTATTTGGCAGGGTACGCACTTGGGGGTTGGGGCGTATGGAGGAAGACATAACAGCGGTGCACGGGTGCAGTTCCTGCAAGCTGCTCAGGGACGGTGTCCGAGAAGAGTCGCCGGCTCAGGGATCCGAGGGTGCTTGCATGAGTGGGTATTCCATGTAAGTTTCGGAGGAGCATGGATGACGCGTGTCAGTGACGGGTGAGAACAGAGAAGTAAGTCCGTCAAGCTAGATGAAACCCGGGTGTCACGGCAGTTGGCAAATGTGTCACACTGCAGGCTTCTTCTTACCACCACGCTCATGGTCGATGCGAAACAGCAGCCATCCCCGTTGATCTGGCATTGTTGCACACGAGGTATGTTCCCAGTGATTGTAGCCAACCTGTCCTATCAGTAGAAGACACCTGCTAGGGTCACCGAGTTTGGACGCGGGTCCAAGTCATACTGAGGTAGACCAAGTTGAAAGTGTCATTCATGCCTCATGATAACGCGACAAGATGGCAATGATCAATCGAGAATTTTCAGTCTTTACGACTATTCCGTAACGTAGAACTCTTCTATCCTTTCTTGTCAGGCCCTTTGTGAGTCTTCCTCTTGTTGACCTCACACATACAAGCTGGTTCTACCAGGCACTGAACGCAATTTCACATATTCCTCGCTTACCACCAGGGATACCCTCAAGTGACCAAATCCTGGGGTCTTTTACGGCCCACATCTTGTAGTATTTCCACTCCACGTGCGAAAGCGGTAGCATTCTGAACGATGAATTATAGCATGAATAAGTTGCTGCACTCGTTTTCAGGCCCTCTTTGCTATTGCAGAAGACGGGCCACAGAGTTAGGTGGGCCAGTAACCCGTATTGTCAGCTCCAAGGCACATATCCTTGTCCCCCAGACATTGTGTTGTTCTGTGGGGTTCATTTACCGTCATGCATCAATCGGTGACGTTCACAAGACACTTTCTTCGTGTGTAGCACTCAATCAACTCACCCCAAAATTGTCATGAGAGCGACCTATCAGGGCCATAAACCGCCCCTTATGAAAGGTTTGGATTCTCGGTTGGTTCCGCTAGAGAAAGGTATAAAATGGCTGGCAATGTACCCTGTATGTGTCAGTGGCAATCGTTCGCTTTTGATCACTCTTTCGACAACCAAGGCTTTTGTGCAGGATGAAGTTCTGTTGCTCGCTCCTCGTTCTTCTCGCTGTCCTCTTCGTGCCCACTTTTGCTTCACCAGTCGAAAGTGGTAAGACATATTCTGCTAATCAATGCATTCGCTCACCATGACCACCAGCAGCGTTGTCCAAGCGTGCGCTCACCTTCAACCTTGGAATCACGCTTGGGCCTATTGTTATCAGAGATGTAGAAACAAGTGTGGATGGACATCTTGAACGTGCCGCCAAACGGGATTCTGTGACAATCAATGTTCTTCTGGCCCTCCTCACTGCTTCCGTGTCGATCAAGCGCAGCATCGAGGAATACAAGGTGATTATAACCGACCTTCCCTCGAACGGCCTCTCAGGTCGTTCGACGGATAGCTATGCGGGCCGTCACATGGCCGTCACCTTATGTACGTAAAATCAGCGTGTGTTGCATATCTGAGACGCTGACATCTCTTGCAGCGGACGCCTTGGTTGAGGCTCTCAAACAAAACGATGTGACTGAGGAGCAACTCCCTCAGTACATTAGCAATAACGTGCACGCCAAGGATCCCCAGACCGGTAATGAGTACGAGCTCGTCCCTGACTATACCGATAGTTCCACACCCGATATTAGTAAGACACTCTCCCGAAGTGATTGGCCCAGTACGCTGATAGTTTCGGACTAGCTCTCTTCATGGATTACGTCCCTCAGGCTTGAATGAGTGACGGGATATCTTGGCATTTGTCTATGCTGATGGAAACTGTGTTCTTCGTGGCTTGACTTGGTTTATGCGTGAATACAGATTCATTGTTGACGACTTGCTCTGTACCTTTCGAATACCCTTGGATTTTTTGTAACCTGGAGCGTTGTTGTTTTCTTCCCAAGAACTGGCACTGGCATTTCTAGGTCAACCGTGGTCGCGTCTCCGCTTTCCCGCCTCGTGCGAGTAAGTTCATTTCGAAGGGACGCGATTGCTTCGACTTCCGGTGACGCCATTGTACTCGAGCCGCACACTCTCCGAGCCCCCAATTTACTTTGCGCATTTAGACCGGCCAGCAAGACTCAGAAACCCCTCGTCTCGTTACAATCAAACGAATTCGAAACGACGCTCGTGGAGTAGTTGATGTTTCACTGGCAGCGGAAATGACTGCAGAGAATCGTGCGTCATAGTTTGCTTCAACACATTCTGTTCCAGCTCGTCAGAGGCATATATACCTTGTATCACACCCAACTCCACGTTTGATGTTACATTCGCATCGTGTCCTTCCCGCGCAAGATGAAGTCTTTGTTTAAGCTCATTTCCCTCGCCGTTCTCGTCACGCTCGCCATCTCCGCGCCGTTCGAGAGGGGCCATGGTGTACGACATCGTCTATCCCCGCACCGCGGAGTGTCACGTCGGTTTCAAGCCGCCCTCGCGAAGCGACCACTGAATCTCACGTTTACCGCCATCAACGCGGGAGACGTGCCCGTGCGTGTCGGGTACAGCACGCCCACGCAGCTGCTGTCGACCAACTTTAGAGTCTCAGCGACGCTCTTAAAGCTCGGTCGCGATGGCGAGCGGCCAGTGGCCGCGGCTGAGCAATCTTCTGTCAGTGACGCTCAGGTCGTCCTTCATTCACTGGGAGGAGGCACTTACGGGGGCCGTCACGTCGTTATCTCCGCGCGTACGTACCGTTTACGCCATGGACTTGCCGTAGACACTCAGCTACAACTTACGTTCAGCTGACTCGGTGGTCTGGGATCTCCAGCAGAAGGGGGTATCGCAAAATGACATACCACATTACGTTCTCCAGAACCTGCATGTCTCGGACCCCGATACGGGCGATCAATACCAGCTCGTTCCGGGCGGCAATTCAGAAGAACTCGTGCCGATCGATTCGAGTACAATCATGATCGGTAAGGTGTTTGCTTTGAGACATGACAAGAATGACTGACGATTTCACTAGCTTTGACCTTGAATGAATCCCATTGAAGGAATGGTGATGTGCCAGTGAGCGTTCAGAAAAGTAACCAAGCCAATCATCACTGAAACCCTAAGATCGTGCTATGCCGTTGTTTAGATGCCAAAGTAGCCTAAAAAGTATTCGCATTACAGTCCGGTTGGAACCAAACAATAATATCACCGAAATATTCAATTGAGTGACCCATGATTGAAAACTCTCTGTCCAGAGATAGGCGTGTTATCAAATGTTTATAATTTGCCTCCATGATATGTCGCCCATTGGAACTAACACATTTAATACGTACGGATGTAAGGGGTTTGCAGCCATCATACAAACAACCCACGACATTTTGCTGCGAGATCCAAGCTTAAGATCACTATAAACAGAGGCGAAGATGCACTAATTAACAGAAGTCTCCTGGAGATTTGGTCGCTTGGTCCAGCCAAGTTGTCTTTCTTCCGGCCACTGCCTGCTCGAAGATCTGACAGTCGGATTGCACAAAAAGTCAACGCTACTATTTTGGAGGTAGCGCGCACATTTTGCTGATCATCCGCACACATTTTGCTGATTGCGCGCGCACCTTTTTGTAACTTGTCACATACTGCCTTGCTGGTCAATCTACCGGGTTGAAGATATTAGTAACCGGGATCATATTGCCAAGGTAACTCTAATGCCAGTGTAGTCGTACTGGCAAGGTCATGTACTAGTAAGTATGTCACGGTATGCATGAA
>JBBPOD010000680.1:0-15211 GCA_038091255.1 Tylopilus intermedius | reverse complement strand
GTCGTCATCGCGAGGTGGTGGTGGTGGTGGAGAGGTACCCGCGCTCCTGCCTGGGTCACAAGGTCACTTTGACGTGAGCATGTCACAGGCCGTGGGAATGTGTACGGGTTTACCCCTGGGTGCCGATGATGAGGACAATGAGGACGACGCAATGGTGCGTACAACACGATACCGCGATATCGCGCCTCGCCCCCGGCCTCTCTCTCTCCGCCTTCTCTCTCCCTTTCGCACGTATGGCCGGTCACCAGGTTAGGCTTCACTTTTGCTTCACATTCATGCATACTTACATGACCTTGCCAATACGACCACACTAGCATTAAAGTTACCTTAGCAATATGGTCCTAGTTACTAATGTTTTCAACCCGGTAGATTACCCAGCAAGGCAGTATGCAAAAACGTGCGCGCTCACTGAGTGAAAAATGTGTGTTCCTGGACCCGAGAGGGGGACAGGTTGTGAAAAGCACCGTAAATCTGTCAACGCCGTGGCTTTACTTATGCGGAACCATACCTTAACCTTGCCCTGGGGTTTCTTGAATAGAACATGTCAATACTAAACAACACTTGTCAGACCTGGATGATCTCTTCTTCATAATTGTCATGGAGCGGGATACGGAGCAATTATCTGTGCATGGTTATCTTGGAAGTGTGGACATTGTGGATGTTAGCATGTCATTACTCTGTGTGCTTTGACTTCTTCGCAATGGGTGGTCATTTTGTATCACATCCATTGCTGTTTGATTTACGACATTGGCCGATTTTTACATACAGTAGCATGTTCAATTATCTTACTGTTCCCGATTTGATGGTGATATGTGCAGCTCATTCTGTTGTGGTTGTTGCATCACGTTGGGTGGCGAGCAACACCTGTGGGTCCAGGTTTGCCCGGAGGGCCTTGATATATTACATCGAATCAATTAACTGTCCTCGACCTGAAACAAAACATCCATGCGGGTAATCCACACGTGACAAACACCTTCTCTGAGCCTGGCTGATGCTGGTAGAACCCATCAATATCACAAAATGGGTCGCAAAAAAGCCAACGCACTGCTACACGGACGCTCCCGATCGGGGGTGTATCATCGTCCGGTCGCTGTCGCCGCACCTGGACCACAAATGAGGAGATGGACCACAACCGAAGAAAAAAGAGACACACCGCCGCCTCCCTTACATCTTGACCGCTGTTTGGGGCATCGTTGGAATCATCCTTCTTCGGAGGAGGCAGTGGGACCGATTTGGGTTGTGGTTTGCTCTGCAATGTGATCAATAACTGCGACGAAACTCGAATAGACGACGAACCTTGACTTTCCCAATAGGTGCCACCATCATTCGCTGAAACGAAACGCTTGGACCCGGTAACATGCCCAATTGTCTAGCCAGAGGACTCACCTTTTGGGCTTTACCATTAGTGTAGGCCGAGGGCTTGGTCACTCTCGCTGGTGGCTCAGGATGCCAGTGAGATGTAGGATCGGTAGAACTGGCAGGATGGGATTCTCTGGAAGGTTGATTGGGTTCGTCCAATGCCGACTTTTCATAGCTCTCCTTCACCCTCGTCTGTAGCCACCTTGACCACCTTGACGAGCGCGGGGATGACCTGACTGTCTCGTTGTGTTCCACTTGATGTGCCTTTGAAGCAGAGGCTAGTAGCTGGACATCTGGTGCTTGTCTTCGTGGTATATTTGAACGAGACGGTCCGGGGACAGGAACCTCGACCTCGGGGGCATGGACGGAGCCTTCCGGAGTGGGTGACTGTAACAGCGTCAGTACGGGAACCAGAGGAGACTGTAGCAATGCCTAACGTCGTCCATGTCAAACTGGGGCTGAGTTGGCATGGTGGAAGGCAACTCGGCCTGATCGATTCATAAGAATACGCTTCGGAAGAGAAACAAGTGCATACATTGAGGGCATCACCTTCGCCAGACCTGTCGGCCCTTTCCTGGCGCACAATCATTCAGAATGGTCAGTCAAACGCGACGACAAGAGAGTGACTGCATCGTACCGATGTGATGTCAGGCGGATTGTCGCCTTGGCGAGACGAGGCCGAGGGCTGTGTGTCTTGTACTTGTTCGCGAGTGGATGCCTGACGTTGCAGGATCCAGTAAAATTGTTCAGATGGGTGCAATAAGTGGTGCTTACGCGGGATAGGTTCTCGATTATAATCTTCCCGTTCAATCCACCAAGTGCGATGAGCTCGTCGTCCGGTGAGATTGCAATTGAATATACGACTTGAGTATGCTGGATGCGACCGAATGCAGTGTTCGTCGCCAGGTCCCGGAACGATGTGGTGCGATCCGTAGAGTATGCTACAAATTTCTTGTGGTTGGGTAGGGCAAGGCACGGGGGGTAGTCACTCGTATATGGAACTGGCCATTCCGCGGCTGGCGATGCACTGGATACGTCGGTTTGAACGACTTTCTTGCCAGAGACAAGAAAGATGCGGTCATTGGACCAAAGAAAGCCAGTGTTGAAGAATGGAATGTCTGATACGGGGATGTCTACCAGCAAGCGGCCATCGCTGGCGTCATACACATGAATGGAATTTTCAGTGGCTGTCGCGATGCGATCCCCCTGTGGAGAGTACCGCGTTGCACGAACCCGATCACTGTGACGGAGAGTGAGTGCTCGTTGCCAGGTGGCAGTGTCCCAGACCGAGGCTGTTCTGTTGTCTGATGCAGAGACGAAATGCGACGAATCAGGTGAAAAATCAACTGCATTAACATAGTCATCATCTTCATTGTGGTGCCAGACTTGCTCGTATGTCGCCACGTTCCAAAGAAAGTTGCCTGTGATTGTTCCTCCTACTATCCATTTGCCATCCTTGGACGCAGCGAGACCGAAGGCACTCCTCGTTTCCATCCTTGCCACTTCTTTCCAGTCTTGCACTCGCTGCACTCGAATCCCTATGTCACCAGCGATCCAGAGATACTCGCCATTCATAGAAAACGTCATCACAAATACCGCGCCACTGTCGGCATCAATTTCGACCCGGTCGGGTTGTTCTTGTCCAGTGACTCAGCATCAACGCGCGCGATATCGTGTTACAACGCACCTGTCATTTTCGAAGACATTGTTGCAAGCGACGCTATTTGACAATAAGGAGGTGGGAGTCAACGAACAAGCGGGCCGCAGTGTGTCCACACCGTTCCTTCCCCATATAGTAATCTATTAATAGGCTACATCACTACAGGTATACCGAATCAATGCATACCATCAGTTGTGTCTGATTTACAACATGAACACAACATCCACGCGGGTATTGAGAACGAAAGGGGGCATGAAACAGTGGCCATGGCTGCACCCGGCTGATGCTGATCGACCATGAGCATATAACAAAACGAATCAAAACAGCGCTTACGCACCGTCACACGGGCGCCCCAAGGTCCAGATCCATGGTTTGGTCGCGGTGCCTGAGCAAGGGGTGAGCTGTTATCACGACGTGCCACTTGAGAGGGGGACTCACAGCGCTCGCTTCCGTGGGGTCCGTAACAACTTGCCCATCAGTGGAAGTGTCCTTGACACTCATACTGATTTGATGGGCACAGTCGCTGCCGGTCGAGGGTTCAGATTGATCGTTGGGTTGATGTGGCTGCGTCAACGAGTGAGCCACCGCGACGATATCAATGTTTACTACCTGGGAAAAACACACGTGTTGAGCCGTCATTTCCTTTGGGCCTGTACTGCCTGGTCCATTATTAGAGGCATCTTTGGAGGTGTTCCGGTTTTGACATGGCGCATGGTTGGCGCCGGTCGTGGATCTAGGTGCATCGTTCGATGGCTGTTGCTGCGCGTGAACAAATGAGTTCTGAGGAGGTTTACCACTTGAGGGGGACTCACCGGTGGCGCGGTCGTTTGCATTCGCTTGGTGCTGCTTTGGACGTCGGAGGCGCGCTTTGGGGCAACTTTGTTTAGAAGGGTACGGAGCAACGACTTGCGTGGTGGCCTGCTCTGCAAGGCCATCAGTGACCGCGACGATCTTGACAGACGACAAACCTTTGGTTTCCCAATGGGTGCCACAACCACTCGCTGGGATCATACGTTGTACACGGCAGGTCTAGTTATCCGCCAAGAGCGCTTACCTTCTCGCGTCGATTCGCAGCATACGTCGAATGTCCCTCGATCACTCTCGCGGGTGGCTCGGAACGAAACGGAGGACCAATAGGATTAGAGGGATGAGACTCGCTAGGACGCTGATCGAGCTCATCCGACGACGGATTCTGAGAGTTCTTCATCCACGTTCGTAGCCATGGCCATCCTTCGAATGTTGACGAGCGCCGAGATGGCTTTGCTATATCGTGAGGTTCCCCTAGTAGATGTTCCCTTGAAGTGAAAACCACTGGCACTGGCTGGATGTCGGGTTCTTGTAGAACGTGACAAGAGGGGCCGGGTACAGGATCCTCGACCTCGAGAGTATGCACCGAGGATTCCGGTGTGGGAGCCTTCAACAAGGTCAGCCACAGGGACCAGAAGAGAGTGAGCAATGCCTAACGTCGTCCATGTCAAATTGAGGCTGAGCCAGCATGCTGGATGGCAACTCGACCTATGCTCTCATAAGAGCGCACTTTCAAAGAGAAACGTGCACGTACATTCAGAATGTCGCTTTCCTCATCGCCGTCGTTCGACCCGTGTTGACCAGACTTGTCGACCTTTTCCTGGAGAATGTCGAGTCAGTCCGGCTTTCAAGACACGAGAATGACTGTATCCTACTGGAGTGGAGGGGGGCGGATCACCCTCTTGGCCGGATGTGGCCGAAGGCTGCTCTTCTTGCCCTTGTTCGCCGGAGGATGCCTGACATTGTGCGATCCAGTGAAATCATTTAGACAAGTGCAATACGTGGCGCTTACGCGGGGTAGGTTCTCTATAATGATCTCTCCGCGCTCTCCACAAAGTGCGATGAGCTGGTCGTCCGGTGAGATTGCAATTGAATATATGTCTTGAGTGTGCTGGATACGACCAAATGCAGTGTTCGTTGCCAGGTCCCGAAACGATATGGTGCGATCCGTAGAGTATGCCACGAATTTCCTGTGTTTGGGTAGGGCAATGCACGGGTGGAGACTTGTATATGGAGCTGGCCATTCCCCGACTGGCGATGCTCTGGATACATCAATCTGAACGATTTTGTCGCCAGATACGAGAAAGATGCGGTCATTGGACCAGAGAAACCTAGTGTTGAAGAATCGGATGTCCCATAGGTTTATGCGTACCAGCGAGCGGCCATCGCTGGCGTCGTACACGCGGACGGAACCTGAGGTGGCCGTCGCAATGCGGTCTCCCTGCGGAGAGTATCGTGCTGCAAGAACCCTATCTTCGTGTCGGAGTGTGAGTGCTCGCCGTCGTGTGGCAATGTGCAAGACCGAGGCTGTTTCGTTGTCCGATGCCGAGAGAAGATGCGACGCGTCGGGTGAAAAATCGACCGCGTTGACGTCTTTGTCGTCTTCGTTGTGTTCCCAGACTTGCTCGTATGTGCTCGCATCCCAAACAAGTACGTCGCCTCCGCTTGTCCCCCCTGCCATCCATTGCCCATCCTTGGATGCAGCGAGACAGTACACTGTCTTCGTTTCTACCATTGCCACTTGGACCCCGTCCTTCGCTCGCCACACTTGGACACCTAATTCACTACCGCTCCAAAGATCCTTGCTATCCATAGCAAACGTCAATGCATATACCACGCCATCCGCACCGATTGCAACTCGGTCACGTTCTTCTTGTCCAACGACTCAGCATGAACACGCGCGGTATCCCGTCGTGACGCACCAGTCCGAATTGTCGAAGACATGCTTTTGCGATTATTATTCGGCAGCGAAGAAGTGAGAGTCAGAGAAACCTGCTGTGTGTCCGCATTTCACACAGTGTTCTTCCCTCATATAGGAGCATATAGGCTAGGCGCCACGTCCCACCGCCTTGTGTTTCAAGTTTCAGCGCTTGGACCGTGTGTCATCATTCCAAGGCTACCCACATCCGGAGACAATATTAGGAACGATATGTAGTATCCTCGACTGGGGCTCAGAGGCCGTGCTATGACATCATCGCGTTCGAGTTCCCTGGAATCGTTCTATCTCCCAGAGAAGATAGCACTGCAAATAAGTTCTCTTCCGAATGTCCAGTGAGTATGACCGCAAAAACATGATAAATATTGGTTACAAGCAGAATACATGCGTGAGTAGCGTAGTAAAGAAAGCAATTTGAACGGAAGAAGGCCGCCGTGCAGCGCAATTTGTCTGGAACGAAGCGTCCGCATACCGGAAGGTATCCAAGCACATAGACAACCGGAGCGACGACCAGGACCGGATGGGGTAACCATCGAACGCGTGACCGACCTGTACAATGTCTGTTATCGGCGAGTCCAGCCGGGATTGTGCCTGGGACAGGTAAACGTCATGGCGCATCGGGATGGCACCCACTCCGAGAGCAAAGTAGAGGGTGAGACCCAGGCTGGAGAAATAGACGACAGAGAATGGCAGTCGCTCTTTTGATACCAGGTGTTTGATGGGTCCGATGAGCACTGAGAAGCTGAATGGGGTCAGTCGCGCATAGATGAGGGTGAATGCAGCACTTGCCCAATCATGACGAAGAGACTTCCTATGCTGTGCGGTAGATAGGAAATCGAGCGGAAGGAAGAAAAAGCAGACTTGGGTGCGACGCGGGAGGTATTGGAAGCCATGAGAGGCCGAGTAATGCAAAAGATGAGGCACACGCCAGCTTCAATGAGATATACACCGAAAACTAGTAGTCTGGGTGGGGTCAAAATGCAGCTGGTTCAGAGATGCAGAGGACCGTACCGCTCCCATCGCGACAAGCCTCTCCCTCGTTTAAGTTGGAGCGCTCACTCGCCCGGAGTGGGATACCAGACTAGAGTGGGATATAGTCATCAGTGATGGCATTGTAAAAACGCGAGAAAAGGTTCAACTTCAAGTTGTTGAGAGTCGTCGGTGACGCCGCGTGCCTAGCGAATCTGATAGAGGTTGTTGTGAAAGGACTATTCGGTGGACATCCGAGTCTGCTCAGGGTTCATAAACACGCGTACATCATGGACCGCGGAGACTCAGACTGGCTCACCGAGCATCGCGGTGCGTTTCACCCCCTCGTCGTGCTCAGACCTCAAGGTATGTCTTGCTAGTGTTTGCTGGCGTCGATGATCACTGAAGTTTAAATTTGTCGGTGAGGACACTGCCTGTCCGTTTTCGCCCAACGAGCGTCCTTGTGCGCTCTGAAATCGCTCCTCGGACTAGACGCAGTCGTCTCGCTCGACACCTGGTCCGAGCGTCGGCTCATCTGCTCGTATCTGTGTTGCCTTCAACCTTGTCGAGAGGGTCGATCACGATTGCTCACACCAAGCCTCTTCCTCGCTGGAGCACCAGCTGGACCGAAGGAGGGCCTGCATCGCAGAAATGGGAGACCGAGTTCGATGGTCCTGGTCCAAATCAAAAGGACGCGTTTGCTCCTACGCTTCATCATCTTGTCTGCGTTACAATTGCCGTTGAATGTGGATGATTTCGTGTCTTATCGCATTGCTCGCCCCTCTGCGTATATCTCCCATATACTCGCGTTCGTTATTGACCGCAATCCTAGTCACTGGTCCCTCGATGGTGTACTTGTCGGGCCTCAGCCTCGCTGCATTCGACAACGGTGCCCACCTTATCCTCGCACAACAGAACCGCGACTCGGACATTCTCCCGCTTCAAGAAATCACCTCAAGAGGGCAGCGGTGACACCCTCGCCTGCAAGAGCCACTGTCTCTGGAGGCTGCATCAAGCTCGTTCAGAATGGCGAAGGGTTACTACATGTCCACATACTAATCTGATGGTGTCTAATCTACAATACAACGTCTACCGACCTTCTGCGTGCTCCATTGGAACTGTGCGTCAACGATCGTCTGCTTGGTCGAGACGATATCCAAGCTTACCTCCCATCCCAGGAGCCTCTGCTTCAGACCGCGTTGAAAGCGTTTTCCGAGGATAAATGCGCTTTGGCGGTGACGCAAGTCCTCGTCTGCTATGGCTGTGATCCACACGGAGTTGGGAGTCCCTCTGGAAAAACGCCACTTCAAATCGCGGTCGAACGTGGATTTGTTCCTGTTGCATGATATTTACTGTCTCTTGGTGTCTCCCGATCTGCTGCTCGTCGCGCTCCGGTCGCATCCGCAAGGCAGGTGGAAGCTTAGCCATGTTTCGTTTTTTCCTTGGCTGATGCCCACGCTGATTGCGTTACTGTTGGAGATTCTGTCACAGGTCTACCCCGCGCTGCAGTGGTCGCTGGAAGATTCAGAGGATCTTGCCTTAGCAACTTTGAAGCTCCTCGTTCATCATGGCTGCGATCCTCTTGAGCGCGATTCCCATGGAAAAACGCTCATTCATATCGCCGTAGAATGGGGGTGCGTCTCGCTTGCGAGATTTTTTCTGTCACTTGGTGCATATTCAAGCCTGCTTTCTGATCTGCTGTGGGCCGCCTTGCGCTCAGAACTAGGACTACACTGCAAGCTGCGGATGGTTGGTTTTCTTATCCACCAAGAAGCCAGCGTCAGCTTGGTCGACGTCCTCAAGGCTACTGGTTGCGATACGGAGACAGGAAATGCTCGTAGAAAGACGCTACTCAAGGTTGCAGTCAGTGGAGATCATAATGAGGGAATGGTTAGTTACCTGCTTCCGCCTGAGAATCTTCCGGATAGCGAGGATAGTGGGAACTGAGTTGGAGTGGCTTTGGCTTACTGCGAGGGGCAAAGTGACCTGCCCCTATGGTTGAGAAACAGCGCATGCACAATGAACGTCGAAGGTCGTTGGGCGGGTTACCCGCAGGGGCAATTTGCGCAATCGCGAATTCAATCGCGCCAACGTTGCGTAGCAAGCCTTGGCTCAAGTTGCCGGTGACCTGATCATCCCTGCATATATTCAATTAGTGTTTGCGGTGAAACAGGGGGTACATACCAAGGGCATCGCTAAAGTCACAGAGTTTGCGAGGCGCAAGAAGGGAAGGAGCCAAGGCAAGGTCTGACAACAAAATCATGAACGGTGCTCCGTCCGTGGGGTCGACGATATCTCTCAGATCAACGTGCCGTCCCAGTGCCTCATGGACCATGAAAACCGAGTCTCGAATGTGGTAAGTAGGAGCCGTCATTCGCCTTCAGCAAAGTCAGGAGCACTGCGATCATAGAATGGTGTGCAGGTAATATTCGCATTAGAAATAGGTGGTAAATTAGACATGCCATTTCCCGAGCTATTGGAAGCCTGAAGGAATCATGCCACTTTGACAACAAGAAGGTAATCTCTGGGTACTGTCATTCGCAGCCAATATATTCTCTAGAAACGCAAAAACTCAACGTTCGAGTTCTGGCCATAGCATGTGTCGATCACTTACCCGTTATCCCGTCAGCTAGAGCCTTGCATATATTCTCATACGTGATCCATTAGTTTTCTAACTTCGCCAACGACGCTCGACGCCATAGGTCTCATCCGAAAACCACAATTGCCCGTCTATTGCGTGTCGCCATTGATCTTGTAGGTGGATCAGAGCGGAAATAGTGCATTGCTAGTTTGTTGGATAGGTAAGACGTTATCAAGCTGGGTTTTATGAATGACTTCCGGCGAAAGTAGCATGGGCATGTAAAACCGCTCGTAAAGAAGGCGTAGGGAGAAAAAGGTATAGACACAGCGATCCCTGGGACACCGTTGTGGCCATGGCAATTGCTGAGTGCAACATAAAAAGGGTACCACCCCCGGGTCTGCAGAACGCGAATAGAGCAGGAGCCGGAGGATGCCGAGGCTGATCATGACTCGTGGCTGTGTCGAACGACCTGTGCTTCACAGCAACTCCAACGATCTCTACACTCTATCATGGAGCGTTCTCGTGACATTTTCCTCAAAATTTCTATTGCCTCAAAAAACGTCGTCGCTGCTGCCAACGGCTATGCCCGCCGCAAGGATGAGTGCGGTGTTTCACGCGCTCACTTCCAACTCGAGACCGAAATGCGGAGAATATGCGTCGCATGCGAGTGCATCGCAGATCTTCTGGGAAAATCGACGCTTCCAGATTGCCCCGCGTTCGACAGCAGATTACAGGATTGGCTCGGCACAGACGAGCCGCGACAATGTCTGGACACGTTGATTCGGATAGCGGCGATGTTTTCTTCCTCGTGGATGTCGTTGGTGCCCCGGATGTTTGGAATAGGGTGGGATACAGCACACAATGAAGACAAGATCAAGGACGCAGCAGAGTATTTTGGCTCGCGCAAACATTACTTTCATTTCTTATTTTCGACAGAAATCTGGTGAGTTTATTCGATTCCCTAACGATATGCGTGTGACGAAGTCACTCAGGGACAATGAAGCGATTGTCCGAGGGCAACAAAATCATGCTCAAAGGGAGTCAGAAATGCTCAAACAAAGTTTCCCTACCGCCATTCAGACGGGGAGCCAGTATGTCATGTAATAACCCGATCATCATCATTCTCATGGTGTTCAGTGCTGTTCAGTTGGACACCGGGTATGTCTTGTGGTGCTCTGCAATTTGCGTCCTCTGACTATTCGACAGTGACATACCCAACACGGTTACTCCGCAAGACATACAAACAGTTGATCATGCACAAGAGATGACAACTGACGATGAGAAGACGAAAAAGAAAAATGGTAATCATGCCATTCATTTCACTAATACATCTGACGTCTCCATAGAAGGGGGGCTGAAGGGGATTGTCAACTGGCTTGATGGATTGAACTGCGCTGAAAAGCAAGACGATACTCTGTCCCTTCGCCAACCGGATACATGCAAGTGGTTGTTTGACACAGCCAAATACAAGTCATGGAGGGATGGTCATATTTCGTTTTTATGGTTGAGAGGGAAACGTGAGGCTTTTCGTGTCCTTGTTAGATCTTTCTTATTGACCTAGACACGACTATAGCTGGAGCGGGAAAATCAGTATTGGCGTATGTTTACAAGCCTGCACCTCCCACTAATACCGACTCTGCTAACAGGTCATCTGTCATCAATTCCCTCAAAACGACCGAGAAAGAAGCACTAGCATTCTTCTATTGTGATTTTCGAAACGAGCAGTCAACTAATTCTGCAGAGGCGCTTCGCTCTATCCTCTCCCAGTTATTACGTAAAGTTGATCTCGTTGATCCAAACATCGCAGGTGTACTCTACGACCTGGATAAAGCAAAGGAATGGGGCGGTTCCACGCGGAAGAATGCTAAGGAACTTGCTGGGTTCACATGCCGTGTGGCGGCATTGTCGATGGTGAAGCCTCTAGTTGTCATCGATGCCCTGGACGAATGCAGGGACGTCGGAAACCTGATCCAGGCTCTCGTGGTGCTCAAGGACCATGTCCGGCTCTTCGTGACCAGCAGACCCCTGAATCTTATCATGGAGGACCTTTCGGGCCTTCCATTCATCTCCATGGATGATATGGAAGACGAGTTATCTGCAGATATCCAGCTACACGTAACGAGAGAACTAGACGCTCGCCACCGACTGAGGGGCCTCCGAATCGAGTTCAAGATCGAAATTTGCTCCGTTTTGTGTGCGAAGGCATGCGGCATGTACGTTCATTGACTCAGTACTGAGACGTGTATTTTGATCCTTCTATTGTAAGGTTCCGGTGGATTCAATGTTCCTTAGACACGCTTTCTCGATGTGTAACTCGAACAGAGGTCCGCAGTGCTCTCAACAACCTCCCGGAGGGACTTGATGAAACATATGAGAGAATACTCGTCGCGATCGACCCGAAGAGTCGGACAGGACAACTTGCTCAACGAGCACTCACCTGGCTTGTGGCTGCACTGCGACCTTTACGGTTAGATGAACTCGTGGAGGGGCTTTCCATCAACCTGCGAACACGAACCCTGGATCCCGATTTCGGACCAATGCACCATGGAGCATTGTTCGATGCCTGCGGCAGCCTGGTGACATACACTGAAAAGACGGGGATAATCATTCTGTCTCATTTCAGTGTGAAGGTAAGCTGCAGGGGACTACTTGTACGTTTGAATTCATTTGAACGCCCGTCGTGCAGGAGTACCTCATTGGCCAGTTGATTCTCACAAAGATACCACAATACTATATCAATTGGGAACTAGCCCATTTGCATCTAGCGCGATCATGTCTGTGCTACCTCTCCGCATATCTCAATTCTTTCCTTGAACCCAGTGCCGCCGGTCCACACGACGTCTCCTCCGCAGTCAAGCATCGTGCTCGCCTAATGTCACAGCCACTTCTTGACTATGTCCTCAATGATGCCGTCGAGCACTTCCAATACCTTGGATTGTCCCAGTTTGAATCTGTTCTGCACGATATTAGCGTGCTCGCGTGCGCCATCCAACAGCATTCAAGAACCTGGGATAACCTATCCCGATCTGCTCGACGCGCCGTGGATCCTGCCACCCCAATTTGGCCACCATCCAAACACGATCTCACGCTTTACCTTCTCGTCGCGTTCGCTCCAAGTTCCCTTTTGAACATGGTCCTCTGTCCCGCCATGCTCAAAACCAAGGCCGACATAAATCCGCTGATTTATGCCGCGAACTTCAACAAAGAGGAGCACGCTCTGACCTTGCTTTCGCGCGGCGTCAAATTGAACCGAAGAGGATGGGACATCAATGGATTTATCCAGGTTTTGCCTATCGAAGTTGCACTGCTGAACCATCACTATGCCCTGGTGACCCGTTTCGTGCAAAAAGGGAGCCCCATACCCTCGCATACATTCACCAAATCGTTGTTTCAAGTCAGCGGATTGAGGCCGATGCCATCTTCCATCGCGAGGGTGTTGATCCAGACTGACGATTTCGCGGAGGTTGCAAACAATCCTCTCGACGTGACAGTCCACGAGTTGATGGAGCATTTGTACCATCTCACGATGCCCTACGCCACCTATGACTATGACCTCACAGCAATCCTACGGCGGTTTATTCAGACCGCTGATAGCAATCTCGTGCATAAAGATCAGGGAAAGAAGCTCCTTCGTTTCGCTGTTGAGTGGGGCAGCATCCCTGCTACACAATATATCCTTTCTCATGACGCCTCTCACCCTTCTGACGTACTTCTCTATGGCCCATGGGATCGTGTACGGATCTCTTCAGAGATGATCCATTTTCTGGTCAAGAATGGTGCAGATATTGATGCACGCACTCCCACTGGGGAGTCAGTGCTCCACGTTGCATTACGGGCGTCGCAGTTTGCCTTGGAGTCCATGAAAATTCTCATCGGTCATGGTTGCGATCCAGTCGCAGCCAGTGCCTCAGGAGAGACCCCACTTCACACTGCTGTCAGACATGGACTCATCTCCGTCACACGATATCTTCTTTCCCTCGGCATTTCTCCTCCTCCCGACCTTCTGCATCTCGCATTTGTGTCGCAGCTACCGACATTCAACAAATCCATGGTCGACTGCCTGCTGGAGTACGGAGTTGATGTCCATACCGACACTGCAGCTGGTGAATCCATTCTCCACTCTGCAATTCGGGCGTCGTGTGATGAAGATACTGCCTTGAAGTATGTAAAAGTCCTTATTAATCATGGTTGCAATCCAGCCACAGCAAGTGCCTCAGGAGAGACCCCACTTCACATTGCCGTCAAACGTGGATTTGTCTCCGTCGCACGATTTCTTCTTATTCTTGGCATTTCTCCTCCTCCAGACCTTCTGCATTTTGCGTTCGGGCCGCGGCCGCGGTTATGGCTATCGATTCAGATAGACTCGACAGTCAAAGGATCCATGATCAACTGCGACTACTGGCCGGACCATGGAGTTGATGCTCAAACCCACACTGCAGCTGGAGGATCCATACTTCACTCTGTATCGCAGGAGCCTTGGGGTCATGCTGAAGACACTGCCTTTGAGATGGCGAAATCCCTCGTCAGTTGCGGCTATGATCCACACGCAGCTAATCCCTCTGGAGAAACCCCACTTCACACTGCTACCAAACATGGATCTTTCTCTGTCGCGCAATATTTTCCATCTTCCGATTGGCAGGCTCCACACGCTGCACCGAAGTTAACGAGTCAAGGGACTCGCATGAAGCTGGCGAATGAAGTTGACATCCGTTCGTGCACCACAGAGTTCGAAGCAGGGGCTGACCCGTGCAATGTTCTGTCAATCAAGGAATTTTATGATGAATACTATAGTTTGGAGGTTGTCAAGCACTGCGTCAGTTGCGGCGGTGATCCCTTCGCGACCAATACCTCTGGAAAAACCCCGGTCCGTGTGGCGGTTGAACATGGCTTTGTGGCTGCCGCACGATATATTCTTTCCCTCAGCGACATCTCACCATCTCCCGATCTTCTGCATGTTGCACTGGAATCCAAGGTGGCTTTTGGTCACGTTTCTATGTCGGGGGTAAGGGACATGATCCTCTGCCTGCTCGAGAACGGAGCAGATGTCTATGATGCAAGCAATGCAAACGGAAACTCCGTGCTTTACATTACACTGCGATCCCTATGGGATGATGGGCCCGACCAGGCTGAAGATTTTACTTTGATAGTCGCGAAAGCGCTCGTCTCCCACGGCTGTGATCCACTCGAAATCACTCCCTCTGGACAATCCCTTGTTCATGTCGCAGTCGAGCGCGGTTTTGTTTCTGTTGCACGATACCTCTTTTCTCTTGGCGTACCCGCGCCTTCCGATCTCCTTATTCATCAGGGGAATTTAAAAGAAATGAGAATGTCATATATGTATTTATCTACACTAGAAAGCCATATAGAATATATCATAATGATACACACATTGATCATGCTATATATGCTCTGGGGGGATTTATAGCACAGATCACAACTATCATACTTCTAAATTTTACCATTGCATATTGGAACTCCTGACCTTACCATAGGCATCACCAAGGTAGTGGTAGTCATAGACACCACCAAGTCAGCAGTGATCATGGATATCACCAAGTCAGTGGTGGCCATAGACACCACCAAGTCAGCAGTGATCATGGATATCACCAAGTCAGTGGTGGCCATAGACACCACCAAGTCAGCAGTGATCATAGATATCACCAAGCCAGTGGCAGTCATACACACCACCAAGTCAGCAGTGATCATAAACATCACCAAGTCAATAGTGGCCATAGACATCACCAAGTCAGCAGTGGTCATAGATAGCTCTGCAATGCATAGATAGCCATTCCTTCCAGCTTGAGTCTGATGTCAATCAATGTCATCATTGTCATGAATTTGTAGATTGTCATTATTCTCTGCATGATATTGATTGACATCAGACTCCAGCTGGAAGGAG
>JBBPOD010000679.1:0-15221 GCA_038091255.1 Tylopilus intermedius | reverse complement strand
ATGCGGAGTGACCTTGAGCGTTTGGCTCGAGATAGCCTCGGTACTGGACTGCGCGCCTGACCTCTCGGGTTGCTTCTCACCGGAAACATTGGATGGACTTGCTTCCTTTAGCGGTTCACCGGACACAGGAGATTTAGAACCAGATACAGTAGGTTTGGAACTTGATGCAGCAGGTTTCCGAGCGTTTTTCTTCTGCGAAGTGTAATCAGTAAACGATGTTCAATAATGATAGATACATGGACGAACCTGCCGTGCAGGAGTGGCTCGGGTCTTAACAACCGTCCGCTGCGCCGTTTGTCAGATAAGCGTTCGTTGTCGAAAAGAAGGATATACACGCCTTTAGCTTCTCCGCAGGAGAGTATATGGAAGTTGGAGGCGCCGTGCCGGTCAAGGAGGATGGTCGCTGAGGCGTTCGACGGTGACTGCCCTTCTGCATCATTGTTCTGAACCATCCCAAGGTTCGACGCTGAATTCTCCCAAATGACTCCCCTTCGTCCGGGTCTGGCCTGGGATCAGGTGTCTCGACCGACGATATCATTAATGAAGGATGTGCATTAACGCGAGATGGGTCCGCCGGGAACGGACTGTACTCGAGAAGGTTCTCATGCGAGGCCGGAGAAGGAGGCTACCGCGCGTTGTTAACACGAAGAAGATTGGATCCTCATACCACCTACTTCATCTAGGTCGAATAAAGGAGTAGATGTCGTCGGTGGTAACTCGGTCTATTACCATGGTCAGTACAGTGCCCTCAAGAAGCAGTGATTGTGATGCTCACCTGAAGCAGATCGTCATCTTTTTGGCTGATAGTCCCCGGCGACTGCTCGTTGTGTTGAGAGTCCGTTTGATCCCGCCGCCCTTGTAAACTCGCATTTTGGTCCTGACGACAATTGATGTTTTTATATTATCGACGACTAGAAACATTGACACTTACGCCCTGGTTCCGGTCGAACGAGAGTTATACGCGCGTACGGAAAAGATGGATCAATGAAGTCTTCGACACGACGTCACCAGTAATGTGGTGCTTACTACGTTGATGGAGAGATAGGACTCCGGAAGGATACTGCTGAGATCCCAGATTTTAACTGTTCCCTCGTGTTCAGATCCGCCTGCAAGGCGACTTCCGTCAGGTGACAAGGCAATAGACTGTACATCCTTAATCTCAATGATGCCCAGTTGAGTGTGATTTGACGTGTCCCACAGCGAGACGAAACGACCAGAGGAGGAAGCAATGAATCTGTTGTTTGGGGAGATTGCGATAGAACTGAATTCCGGGTCGTCATTCTCGTGGATCTGCCATTCAGCGAGTTGTGCTCCGGTGGATGAATCGTACGACTTGATTTTATTATCTGTGGATGCGGCGAAGAGCTGTAGGCCACCCATGGACCAGGCAATAGGAGTGCCCAGACCTCTGGTAGGCATTCGGTTTTCAATGGAAAGGAGTTGACGACCACTCAGGCTGTCAAAGATGAACAAGTCCGAATCGGGGGAGGCCGTGGCAAAACTTCCGCCGTCAGGTGAGAATCTGATTCCTTCGACCTCTTCGCCACAGTCGAGTGGGCCCACCAATCGTTCGCCGGTCGTTATGTTCCAAATGCATGCTTTCCCCAGCCAAGTCCCGGTGGAAAACCTGGCCGAGTCAGGCGCAATGTCGACAGAACGCACGTCTTCTCCACTCGCCACCTCGACAACCTTTTCCTGGAGCTCTGCATCCCACACACTTGCCCCTTCGGTGGTTCCACATACAATCCATTTTCGATCCCTCGACACGGAAATGGCGTTCACGTCTATGCCCGTTTGCTTCGCTAACTCTTGACCGTCTGTCGCTCGCCAGCGTTGAATTGCATCACTCGTCCCGCTGAGAAGATGCTTTCCGTCCGGATGAAACGCAATTGCCCATGCATTGCGTGAGCCGGTTTCAAGAACAACTTTCGCGTTATGGTCTAACTGAATTGTCAGTGCTGTCAACCCTTTCCGATGAATACCACACACCAGGTTTTGTCGATGACATCCTCGATGGACCGATGGCCGCGAAGGAACGCTCCGAGCCTAAAATTCAAAGTCCGCGTGGGCACCATCATGATGAAGCCAGTGGACCTCGCAAAGGTCCTCTTTCCTTGAAAGCACTTCCGAGTCGTGTCTTGGGCGCTCATGCAGCACTCTATTTTGGATCGCATTAGGTACTTGGCGAGATGATCAGTAAATCTACGACTCGGAAGTCCCATGCGACTCTGGCAGTATAGGGGACTGGCAATTATTCATTCATGCATCCAAGTCGTGTGTGCCAGCATTCAAGCACGGCTGGTTATCTGATAACTGACTGTAGTCAAAAAGAGCACCTTTCCAGAACTGGCCATGGCGCACTGAGCGTTGCAGCGGACCCTGCCATCGAGGACAGCAATACATCAATTACATACGGTTGATCACGGTCTCATCTCACCACTGGACACAAATGTCGTTCGTAACCTCAATCACGTTCTTCCAGACGTATATGACCCATGCGGCGTGTGTCGCGCGAGACCTACACCACATTTCATATTGGTGTACCACTACAGGCGAGGATGAACATCCCTCGACTGCGGATGCACTCGAACACGAACAACCCGATCTGTGATCGACGCAGTGAAACGGTAACGATGACTTGCTCCGGGAATTACATCGTTTTCCCCCTTCGACTTTCCTTCTCACGACAATCCAGTTCGACTCGGAATTGCACTCGAGCATTCCCAACCACTACCAGTACTGGACTATGATGAGGTTGGTGCTGACATAGCACTTTCTCTCCCCCGTTGACACTGTCGAGGCTCCCGCACCCGATACATGCATTCTGTTTATCCTAGCAGAGATAACGAGTCACAGCTCGGTCCCATATCACAACCGTTAGACTCCTCACGCGTCATGTCACCTTCATGGATGTGCCCTACAAAAAGAAATCTATACACTGTCATGTCATCTCAAAGGTGGCTACGAGCGAGGTTTGAGGGGAATAAAAAAGATCCTGGAGCAAGATCAGTCCTCTAGAGTCGCGTCGACCCGTATTTCCCCAGGCCCAGGAAACATGAGCACTGCAAACTCGTAATATTTGATAATAGTCGAGGGTCGTCGTCCAAGCCCGTGAGTGCTCCTAAGACTTGACAGATAAACGGTTTATTATAATTAGTACGTCTGACAAACCACTTTAACGAACGGTTGCGACATCTATCAAGAAACTACAGGTTTGTCTTCCCTTGAGTTTAGGGTCTCAGATTTTCTGGCCGAAATGACTCGCCAAAGCCGGGGTCTTGCAATCAACGAGGCACAGAGCCAAAGGGCCAGGCCCCAGGTTCAGCCTGAGTGCGCCTCTCCTACTGACAGGCAGTGACAGCGGGGCCAACGCCACGACAACCCGCATTCTGTCAGGCACTACCCTCCCACGCGACATGATACGCTAGGAAAATCAAAACTATCGTCATCCTCATAGCGGTACGTTTCCTCTCCCACGTGCACCTAATCATGTTACTCATTCGCCGTCATTTTAGAAAAACACAACGCGCAACTTGTGGCGCAAGCAGATGAGGCGAGCGGTAGGTACCCTGTTGCATAGGCAACCGTGTTCAAGTTTTTCACTCTAGACATTTCAGGCTCGTTTGTTGCAGACAGCGCCCCTCCCTTTCCCCCTCACAATACTTGGCAGTATGAACTTGAGTCCGGTCAGTGGATAGCCGGCATCATCGGTGTGCCATCCGGCCATACCAAGCAAGTTGATAGCGGATTGACGAACAACATATACATCTTTGCTTCTGAAAATCTATTGTCTGGTCCATGTATAGCAGGATGTATCTTACATCTTGAGCCTGGCCATGCAGGAAGAGTTGCTGGAGGTTCCGGGTGATCCCGGTTGGCAGGATCTCCTTATAGTCCTGTCAGGTACAGTCATCTTGACCTTCAGTCAGGGCAATCAGCATGACGGTGTGTACCTTCATTCGAGTTTCCCTTAGCTGGCGTGGCAGGAAACTCGCATCGGCCAGGTGATGAGAATGTAATGGATGTGAAATTAGTACGGCGATACAGGGTAATGCAGAAAACGGCTGGGCAAGATAGCTACAGAACAATCCTCCGTAAGTTGACGTATCGCTTTCAATGCGTTCCATCACCATTGTCCGCACGAATGCAGCAAACCCACGAAGGTAGCGACCATGAGTAGGCAAAGGAAACGTTCAGGTTAACCCGTCCTGCGGCTCCTCGCTGCACGAATTCATGTAAGCCTCACATCCGAGCGCACAAAGGGTGCCTCACCTCGACCTGAACGATATTTTGTACGCCCGACAGCTCGGGTCTCCTTTCGTCAACAATATCTGCAGGATCAGCTACTGGCTGGATGTGCGGAGTGGCCCTGGGCGTTTGGCTCAAGGTAGCCTCGGCGCTGGTTTGCGCGTCTGACGTCCCGGGTTGCTTCTCGCCCGAAACATTGGCGGGACTTGCTTCCTTCGTTGGTTCGCTGGACGCATGAGATTTGGAACTGGATGCAGCGGGCTTTGAACCGGGCGCAACCGGTTTCCGAGCTTTTTTCTTCTGCGAAACAGAATAAGCAAACGATGGTTGATAACGAACCGATGCATAGACGGACCGGTGGTGCAGCAGTGGCCCGAGTCTTCACAACCGTCCGCTGCGTCGTGTGTGAGAAAACTGTTCTATATCGATGAGAAATGTACACACTTTTAGCTTCTCGGCGGGGGAGTATGTGGAAATCGGAGGCACCGAGCCGCGCAAGGAGGGTGGTCGTTGAGATGTTTGATCGTGACTGCCATTCTGCATCATTCTCCTGAACCAGCCTCCGAAGGTTCGACGCTGATTTCTCTCAGACGGCTTGGATTCGTCGGGGCTTGGCTTTGAGCCAGATGTCTCGACCGATGAAACCATTGGTGGAGGGAGTGGTTTAGCGGCACTGGACTGGATAGGGTTCTCATGCGAGGCCGGAGACGGAGGCTACCGGACGTGGTTAACACGAGGACGATAAGACCCTCATACCACCTACTTCATCAAGGTCAAATAAAGGAGCAGATGTCGTCGGTGGTAACTCGGTCTATTACCACCGTCAGTACAGCATCCCCAAGGAGTAGTGATTCTAATTACTACCTGAAGCAAAACTTCTTCTTGGCTGCCAGTCCTCAGTTCCGAAGGACCAGATTGTGACTGACCGGCTTTCTATATACAAATCAGCACGTCGTTCCCTAATTTGAAGAATTGTTTGAGTACCTGTGGAGGGCTTTGCCGTTCGCCGGGGCGCTTGTCACGCGCGCGTACGGAAAACATAAATTGATGCAGTGTTCGACACCAAGCATGTTGGTACTTACTACATCGATGGAGAGATAGGACTCCGGAAGGATGGTGCTGAGATCCCAGATAAAAACCGTCCCTGAGTCTTGAGATCCACCTGCGAGGTGACTTCCATCCGACGACAAGGCAATAGACCGTATTTTGTGGGTATTCTCGACGATGCCCAGTTGAGTGTGGTTTGACGTATCCCATAGCGAGATGAAACGACCAGCGCGGGAAGCCATGAATCTGCTGTTTGGAGAGATAACAATAGAACTGAATCTCGAGTCGTCCGAGTCGTCCCCGTGGATTTCCCATTCAGCGAGTTGCGCTCCAGTGGATGAATCGAACGACTTGATCTTATTATCTGTGGATGCGGCGAATAGCTGCAGGCCGTCCATGGACCAGGCGACGGGAGTGCCCAGACCACTGGTAGGCATTCGATTTTTGATGGAGATGAGTCGAGCACTATTCCGACTGTCAAAGATGGACAAGCCTGAGTCGGGAGTAGCTGTGGCGAAACGTCTACCGTCCGGCGAAAACTTGATTCCTAGTACAGCAGAATCGTGGTTGAGTGGGCCCACCAATCGTTCGCCAGTGGTTATGTTCCAAATGGTTGCTTTCCCTTCCTGAGTCCCGGTGGCAAACCTGGCGGAGTCAGAGGCAATGTCGACTGCAAACACAGACTCTCCATTCTCCACCTCGACAACCTTTCCCTGGAGCTCTGCATCCAACACAATTCCTCCCTTCGTGGCTCCACATACAACCCACTTTCGGTCCCTCGACGCGGAGATGGCGTTCACGTCTATGCCCATTTGCTTCGCTACTTCTTGACCATCTCCTACTCGCCATTGTCGAATCGCATCACTCGTCCCACTGAGGACATGCTTTCCATCCGGGTAAAACGCAACTGCCCATACATCGTGCGAGCCGGTTTCAAGAACCACTTTCGCGACGTGGTCTAGTAACTGAATTGTCAGCGCCGCTGTCAGCCACCGTGACGACTGAGGAATATCGAGTCACCAAGTTTTGTCGACGACATCCTCGCCAATGACGCGGGCTCGTGAGTTTCAAGACGTCAAGGAAGGGGAGGGGACTCGTGGCAGGCAGCAGGATTGCCTCGTGTCTTAGGCGCTCATATCAACTTGAATTCGGATCCCATTTGGTACTTATCGAGATGACCAAATCTACGGAATCTGGCGCGTCTCAGGAACTGGAGGGTTCTTAACAGTGGCTTTACTGGGGGCTGACGATTATTCATTGATGCACCGTGCGTATATCTCTGCTGGCTTCAAGTCGCTTTGGTCGTCTGACGAGAATTATGTAGCTCTCGAGTTACTTTTCCGACAGCGCGTCGTCGTTGTCTGATGACTTTTAGGGGCCTGGGCCTGGTCGGGTTCGGACCCGTACGAACGTTAACGCCGAAACCTGCACTCAAACCGGTAAATTTTCTATCTCTAACAAACTAGTAGAGCACAGTTGTCGCAGGAATAGAGTAGGCTTGGGATCATAATCAACCTATTTACAGGCACGTCACATCGCCCTACCCAATCACGCCCCTCGCCTGGTCTAACGACGGCATGTACATATTTGCCCTGTCTGTCGAGAACAAGTTAGGTCATTTTCCCGACGCGTACAGCCCTTTCGATGTATGTCTGACGAGACGTACACCACATATTGATGCACTACACCAGGCCTCCGTGTGCGAGGATGAATAGCCATCGACTGCGGATGCACTTGAACACGAACAACCCGACCCTGGGATCGACTCAGTGACTCGCAGCGAAAACGGTGATGATAACTTCCTCCGGGCATACCTCCGTCTTTCCACTTCAAAGACTATCCTCACGACGATTTAGTTCGAGTTGCAACCGAGCGAGCGGTCGTGAAATGTATCGGGAGACCACAGGTCTCATCAGACTTCATCTGGCCTAAACGACCTGCCAAGTCTGCGGTCTGAACCCCAGCGTCCCGCAATCAAACAAGTGGTTTAGTGCGTCTCTCCTACTAATAGCGGACCAACTCCCAGGCACAACCGGCTCAACCTTCAGCCAGAATGACCAACGTGAATTTGTGTACCCTTCTAGTATCCCTGAGCTGGTGTGGTGATAACTCACTCACATCAGACCCAACATCAGCGACCGTCTGGTAAAGCGACCATCTCGCTCACGTTTGCCCGCGTTAGCATGTACTCTGATTCTTTTTGCATTGCATATAAGCTGTACATGGAGTAATTAGACAGACTTCAGGACCTCAAGGATACAGATGTTGCTATTATACGAGCACGATCTCCTGCTCACTCACGCCTCCGTGCCAGCTATTGTCCTTCGCCGCGGGATCAGTAGTGCTGTTAAACCTACCGGTTCGTCTATACCTGGATGGACCCTCGCCTGCTTTAACCACCACGATGCCTAGCGGGATCGAACCCGTGAAATCCCATAGCAACGGAACCACATAGACGTCTCCAGGCCGCTCCTCATCAGCATCAAAGGACACGGAGCCAATGTGCATTGGCTCCTGACTTGGGCCCGCCAGGAGCACGCGCTCTTCCTCCAGCACCACCCGCGCCGTTATGCCCTTCAACCCCAACACCCCCTCCGTCACTTCACCAAACGGCAATTGTTCGCTCGCCAGTTTCACCCTGCATTCGAGGACCTCGACTCCCCGGAGGTGCGCGCCGAAGTTTGGCCCCCCGTAGGTGATCGTTACGTCTCCGTCAATCGACGCCCAAGACCATGATGGGGCGCGGTACGCCGCCGGTCGCGCACATGGTTTCCCCGCCGCCCTCCAAAGCAGATCCAACAACAGCGTCTTGCGCCACAGCCCAGCGAGGTATTCATCCTTGTACATGAGATGAAACTGCTCGGCGACGCCGGCAAGCGCCACGAGCCTGTCCGACGGACGGAGATCTGGCGCGGCGTATACGTGAGTATCACCGAGACCCATGCCAGTCGACATCAGGAAAAACCTCCCATGGATAATTCCCAGGAATACCAGGCAATACCCAGGTATTATTCGCATTTTCAGATATTTTCAGAATTACACCTAATTAGTTCAACATAACTAGCCCCCTTGATAATTATCTGAATTACCACCTATTTTCAACTAATTTCTAGCAAATATATGAGTAAAACTTCTAGTATTTATACAAATTCTAGATGCTTCTAGTTCACTCCAAATCATTCTAATGCCAATAAAATCACATTATATTGCACTTATAATATACACATAGTAACTACAACTATATACTAGAGCAAACAAAATGAACTTACTACCATTTACATCTGTATAGACTCCTGTCAGTCATAACCAATACCAAACATTGAAATCAACTTACCAGCATCTCAATACCATACAAGAACAAAACCTAAAACAGAAGTAGTAAGTGATGATGAAGAATGGAGAGTGTAATTGAACTTACAAATGATGAGTTGAAGTGGTGAGTGACAAGTGACAAGTGGTGAGTGGTGAGTGGTGAGTGAGGAGTGGTGATGGTGAAGGAAGGGAAGAAAGAGAGGGTGGGAACAATTTCGAGTTGTTGCCTGCTTTATATATGAGTGGTGCCACAAACAGGTGCAAATAATTGACTTGTGCGCTTTTTTCAAAGTCAAGTGTGGGAAACTTACCTTAATTGGTAATCAAACCTTCGCACCATCAGTTACAATTCTAATCCTTGTCAGCCATCAATTCTAATCCTAGTCAGATATCAATCCTAATCCTTGTCAGTTGTCAATCCTGATCCTTGTCAATCACTAATCCTAATCCTTGTCAGTTGTTAGGTGCAAATAATTGACTTGTGCGCTTTTTTCAAAGTCAAGTGTGGGAAACTTGCCTTAATTGGTAATCAAACCTTCGCACCATCAGTTACAATTCTAACCCTTGTCAGCCATCAATTCTAATCCTAGTCAGATATCAATCCTAATCCTTGTCAATCACTAATCCTAATCCTTGTCAGTTGTTAGGTGCAAATAATTGACTTGTCCGCTTCTTCAAAGTCAAGTGTGGGAAAACTTGCCTTAATTGGTAATCAAACCTTCGCACCATCAGTTACAATTCTAATCCTTGTCAGTCATCAATCCTAATCCTTGTCAATCCTGATCCTTGTCAATCCTGATCCTTATCAATCACTAATCCTTGTCAGTTATCAATAGGATTAGTGACTAACAAGGATTAGGATTAGTGACTGACAAAAATTAGAATTAGTGTGACTGAGACAAGGATTAGGATTGGATTGATAACTAACTAGGATTAGGATTGATGACTGACAAGAATTAGAATTGTAACTGATGGTGCGAAGGTTTGATTACCAATTAAGGCAAGTTTTCCCACACTTGACTTTGAAAAAAGCGCACAAGTCAATTATTGACTGACAAGGATTAGGATTGGTAACTAACAAGAGTTAGGATTAGGATTAGGATTAGGATTTTAGGATTAGGATTAGGATTGGTGATTGACAGATAGGATTAGGATTAGTGAATGACAAGGATTAGGATGATTGGTGACTGACAAGGGTTAGGATTAGGATTAGTGACTGACAAGGATTAGAATTGTGACTGACAAGGGTTAGGATTAGGATTAGTGACTGACAAGGATTAGAATTGTGACTGACAAGGGTTAGGATTAGGATTAGTGACTGACAATGATTAGAATTAGTGAACAATTATCATAAATTTTCACAAAAAGCATGAAATAGCAACATATTACATATTAGCAGTATTACAAATAAATGTTCACCATCAAAATACATGACTAATTTAGAAAACTATCAACTATTTTATGAAAATTTCAAAAATATCCAGTATTTCAGTGAATTATCCATGGGAGGTTTTTCCTGATGTATGATTATCTGTTGCCAACTTGAAGGTGGTGCTTGAGACAGTGAGTCTCGATGGGAGTTCGAATGACGCCTATTAGTATACGAGCTACGCTCGGAACCGACTCCCCATCTCCGCCGTGGAATCTCAGATCTCAGATCTCAGGGAACCTAGAGGCACACGTACTAATTTCAATGAGTGACGACAAGTGATGCTAAGCGACTGTGAGGTACTTGAACCTGAAAGTTTTTAGTACCTAGCTGCAGATTCAAATATCAAGTAGAAGAAAATACACCGTGATAGCGCAGTACAGAAACAAGTACAAACACGCTCCCGGAAATGTCCACCATACCTAACATATGCGGCATCATAAGAGTAGCAACAAATAGAGGAAGGCCGGAGTACTTCAGTTGAAAATAATAAAAATGCGGGCTGGCAGGAAAGACGAGTATGGATCTAAAGTACAACCTCACTGTTCGCCCGTCAGCTGGTTAACGGTAAGACTGCATGGTGGAAGCTTACTGGACAGTCGTAGGATATGCCAAAACCACGTATAGTGAGTGCGGAAACTGCTTCGTAGTACTTTCCTTTGACAGTGTCGGTGTCTTCGATGATGTAGTTCTCGGTGATGAAGCACTCCGTGGCTGCCTCACCAATGTGGTCGTACATCTTGCCTTCATAATCTTCGCATTGTGCTTGGATATTGACAAGGCAGGTGATTACTGCTCTCTTCGTCGACAAAGCTTCTCGATAATGCTTTTCGACGACTTGTGGGTTGTAAGGTGGAAGTTGCGGGACAATCTACCATCATATGAGTAGAAACATTTAAGGTACACCCAATAGAACACACCAGTGACTTGCTAGCTTCTATTAGTGCTCCTTGGAAGGAAGCAAAGGACGCTAGGGTGTCCTCCGACCCCGAATCCTGCACTCTCTTGAACATCGAGGCGCCCACCGGAAGAGACATTGAACTCTGAGAAGAGTATGTGGAACGATGAATGCCTAGTGCCCAATTTCCCGGAATCATTTCTCTGTTGGAAGGTAGAGTCTCATCGGGAGAAAATTTGACGGTAGATTTGTGGGATCCTGATGTGTGGACCATTGCGAGTTGATTGTGAGAAACTTGCTAGCGAACATAAATACCCACACTCTTGCGTCGCCCAAATAGGGATCTGAAGACGTGACTGTCACCCACTCGACCCTTGTCCCCTTCAGGAAATCGTGACGATTACGGTCTCGAGACGTGACTGTCACCCACTCGCCCCTTGTCCCCTTTAGGAAATCGTGACGATTACGATCTCGAGACGTGACTGTCACCCACTCGCCCCTTGTCCACTTTAGGAAATCGTGACGATTACCGATCTCGATCATCCGCCATTGCACTGCTTGACTCCGTTCACCACAATGGCTTTTCCAGAATCCAACTCCCCCTCTCTCAGTCCAGTTCTATCCGAAATTCGTAGGACGCTCGACTCAATTGGCCTGGGATCGGACACTGATGGGGCCGAGGAGTTACTGCAAACAATATTTCGGTCTGTTGGGGGGCCAGGAAACGGTGCGTGGCGTTTTGATGCGACGAGACCTACGATCTCACACACGGTTTGGCAGTTCTCATTGGGGATTCAGGACCGTCTGTCGCGGAGTCGGACTCTCCGACAAACTCCGTTGGGACGATTGACAGCCCGTCAACGCTCAGTACCTCAGTCACCAGCATCGTTAGCACTGTTCCGATCGTCCTTCCAGCCACTTTCGATTCCCTCCTTCTCAAGGAGGCTTCCGACTGGTGGCTGTTGTTCACTCATTGCATCCGACAGATTCATTTTTCGCTTCTGGCCGGTCAGCTTGGCTTCAAAGCTTCTCTCAACACGTCCCAGGTCGCAACGGTCCTTGCCGCTTGTATTCAGGAGTACCAGAGCCATTACCCAGGATGGCTCCCTAAAGTAGGCGAGTAGCAACCCGTTAGCGCGATCAGGAATCAGTACTGATACTCCCACCAGTGTATAATTTGACCCTGGACGGTGAAACCCGACGATTCTGTTCCAGCTGGACCGACGCGACATTCCGAAGGCTTTTCGTCAACGAGGTAAGGCGATATGCTTGCCCACCACGTAAAATACTGATAGTTTCTTAGGTAAAAAACATCCCGAAGGCGTTTTTCACGCACACCTGGGGCTGCTGCACCACGCTCATGGCTCCTGCACCCAGCCCCGCCATCGATCCCCTCAGCTACCCACGCTTTGCGCTCGTGCAGAGGATTCACAACGCGTCCGTAACAGAACGTGAACAGGCGCGAAACCTCACAATCTGGAACCAGAAATTCGGTTTCAGCCACTGGCATGCCATCGAGGTGTCCAACATATTCGATGAAAGCACAGTAGTCGTGAGTTCACCCTTCGTTCTTTCGTACCGTTATTAAAATTAACACAGATCCATTGGTTTTCGGACCCGGTGACGCGTGATATTCTCTATCACGCGCTCCGAAACCCGCATTCCGCCGGGTGGTTCGCCGTCATTGACCCTGATTTAGGTGTAGACGGTCAGTTTAGCTCTCGCCCGTTGAACGAGGGATCGCTCCAAACGGTCTCGTTCGTTCTGGCCTGGGTATGTCGTCCCAATAACGAATCCTAACATGATCACTAAAGTCTTATCATAGCTCCTTGTCATTATCAAAGGCGACGTGTTACAACTCAACAATTTCCACCCTTCGGAACTTCGCGGTGATCGTCTCAGAGCCGTCCAGAAGCAGTACGACATCATCTTTGCCTTCCTCCTTAGCATCTTGCAACTTGACAATCACCACCTGACTCCCGACGAAGCCACCCGTGCCCGGGTGGCGCTGTTGGAATGGCTTCAGGTGCAGCCCGTCTGGTAGTTCAAATTCGTCGTATACATGTATTCCGTATATCAATCTCATCTTTTGTGACTTATACTGGTATGATTTCCCTGGAACCTGCGGTGTCAGAGCGACTAAGACGCCGCGATGCGACGTGCAGTGACAACAACAACGACCGACAACTAGTACCAAACGACCGCTTCGCTTAGCAGCGATTACCTGCTCATGCTACTTTGACACACACAGTTGGTATTCATTGTGGTGGCGACTAGTGTGCCATTAGCGCAGCAATCGCAGACAAAGTTCATCACCACCCGAACTGTTTACGAAGCGCGGGAGCATCCTGCGAGGATGTTCACCTGAACTACGTACCTCGCGTCCGAGATATTGATCGAAGTACTATGGAACATGCTTAGCGCATCCATCGTATTCATCTGTTGGTACGGACATCTGGCTTTGACTCTTCTCGTGCTGGGTTCGCGTACTTAATCGTATTCCCAGATGCATTCTACTTCACCGCATTTGGACAGGCTGTTGTCACAATCTCTCCGAATGGAGTCATCGCATCCACTTGTCCGTCGACAACTTGAACAGCCAGCCTCGGAGAGTTTACTTCAAGCCCACGAAGCAGAGTGCTATCGGCGTCCCTTAAGTAACGAGCGGTGCCGCTCAGAGCAAGTCCAGCACGCGTACGCTGGACACCAGCCTGTTCCGAGTCAACCGAACGGTTGTTTCAGCCGCGCGGTCATTTGAAATGCTCGCTTCCGTTCGTCTTCCTGCGATACAGTGGAAGGGGGCAGGAGAGATCCTGTGTGATCGGGACGTGCAGTGGTCAGTCCGCCAAATGACAGGGCGAAGCGAGAACCGAAACGGATCGTTCATTTTCTTGGGGGTGCAGCGAGGTAAGTTGAAGGACCAGCTAACGAAGATGACTCGCCTAACGAAGTGGATTGATTATCATTGCTCTCCTCAGGTATTGTCTCGATGCAGCTGCCGACGGGCTGTCGGTCGAGCAGAAAGTCGATCCACGGGTGAACAAGGTATAGAGGACTTAATCAAGAAAGATCTTCGGTCTCAGCCCGTAGTACGTCCGTCTGTGTACGGAATACACAGTCGATATCATTGACTCACTAAGACACCGGAGTGTGACCGATGGTGTAGCACGAGGCATGGGGCAAGATTACCTTCTCGGGCTGTGCGACCATCATGTGGCAATCCATGAATATTCCGGGTACGCTCTTGGATACACACGAGAGTACAGGTGCGCCTAGAGTACTCGTCAGGAGGGAGAAACACTGTAGTAGACGACGACCGACCCATGGTGATGTTCGGCACGAAGTGACTGTAGACCCATGAATATGTCGAAAGTCGTGCAGTGACAAACCGTACCCATCCATGACATCTACACCATGCGATATGGGTTAATCACACAGCCATCAGCAAGATCGTTTATAACGGATTACCCATGTGGAGCCACTCGGCACCCCCTTTGATCATCCTCTTGCATTCTGCGGTGAGCTGGCCAAAGTCGGAGGCGAGGACAGACGGGGCGATGAGGCCCCACACTCTGAGTGGCGGAAAACGGGCCGAGTTTAAAACGAGGCACGGAAGCTTCAGTCATTGCCCCACAGATAACCACAGAGGAAGGTCCTGCAGCTGGTCGTACAACTGCATGACCAAAGTGGGGCTAAGTGAAGATGCACGAAGGGCGGTGGTCATCTTCTCCATCTCGGTAGTTCCAATGGCAGATAAAATATGGAGCGGTAGCGGCACCCTGAACACTGTGATCCCGGTCGGGAGGCAGCTATTGAAGCTTCCAGATTTGCCCGTCCATGCAAAGAATGGACATGTCTCCAGAGCTCGTCAGCAGCTGCGCCAAGAGTCGCCCGAGGGATCGGTCTCTTTCCCCATACACAACCGACAGGGACACTGAGAATATCCCAAGTAAAGAGTATGCTGCGTCCTCGATGAATGTCGTCTGTCGTATCGAGGCCAGACAAAGATTTTCTTGTATATCATTCAAGCTGGGGCGGAGTACCATCAGAGCTCGCGACGAGAGACCGGCTGCTTCCTCCATCTCAGAGAATCTCGGGCGACTCCTCGTGGTTGGGAATGTCAAGGTTCAGTTAACAGTTTCCAGTATGGAATCGGACGACATTCGATGCGTGCCAGTGATATTCCTGGAATGTCCACGCCCGGGTGTTCCAAATACTCCTCGTCAGCTCACCCCACCGCGATGGAGAAAGGACGTCGAGCAGAAACACGACTGTCAAGACTGCACC